>JADRCD010197862.1:0-18261 GCA_019843815.1 Montemys delectorum
GGGAGAGGGAGAGGGAGAGGGAGAGGGAGAGGGAGAGATTAATTTTTGGAGGATACAACCAGAAGACACATACACACATACCCCCATCTCTTACTATGTGATGCCCCATGCTGCCTTAGGACTGTGTCAGAAAAATCATCACTAGATGCCAGCCCAGGATCTGCAGTTCCCAAAATAGACTGATATTAAGTACACTGAAGGGACACTGAAGAAACCTGCACAACAAATCCTACACTCTCCTGACCCTTAGAGGAGCCAGAGCAGTTAGCACTCCCTCCCAATGAGATCCCTGGGGCTGGGATGGGGGTGGGGTGGGGGTGGAAATGCCTGCCTTGAGAATAGAGATAAAGCAGCATACCCTAGCCTCTACTAGGTCGCCGAAACTCACACCCCTTTTGATTAACCATCAACATTTCTCCACTGCAGATGGCTCCTGCCCTTGAAGGAAACAGAAGCCAATACCCTTGAAATGATAGTAGTCCACTCTTTAGGGTTTTTACAATCTGGGCACAACACCCAGTCTCAGGTATTTTCTTTATCTAAAGGAAAGCAGAATGATATAGCCAGGGAAATTCAGAATTATGCAGGAGACTTGGACACAAGGTACAGGGGCCAATGGGGTTGTACACTGTGACCTAAGGTCAGAAACATGCACACAGGGGTCCAGAATATGGAAATAGGAGGAGCATGGGCATGTCCTTTAAGATGTCTGGGCAGAATTTCTAGATATCATTACCGGGTAGAAAGAATGCAGAAGTGAGTCCATGTATGTGCTGGACTCCACACAGTGGAGGACTCGTCTGAGCTGTCACGTGGCTAGACATGGACATCTAAGGAGGCTTAAAATGTACACAGAATCCCTCCCGGCATCTTCTGGCAGTTGGTCCTCTCACTGTAGTACCCTGACTCATCATCACCGTCTCAGTTGGCCCACTACTGGGCACAGTGCCGCCTCACTCTAGTCTCATGTGCCACTAGGATTCCACTCCTAAAATGATCTCCCTTGTGCCTGTTGCTCCAGGGCCATACTGATCCCCTGGGGCATTCAGGAGGAAAGTGTGTGACCATAATAGGGCAGCCACCACATGTCTCTCTGATCAGCCTAGCGGAAGACCTGAGCAACTCAGGAAGCCCCCTCAACTGCCAGTGGCACTCGGGCGAGGGCTACACTTCATTTACACAGAAGGAGCCAAAAGACAGAAGGTGCCCACCGTCCTTCCCTTCCTTGGGATTTGTTTGTCCAGGCTCACTCTGTACTTGATGGTCAACTCATCTCCAAGGGTGTGTGGAGGAAGCCAATCTGCAGGCTTCCTGCTGGGATAGTGGCTCTCAACCCCTTTGGAAAGCCTCTATCTCCAAAAAGATTTACATTATGATTCATAACAGTAGCAAAATTACAGTTGTGAAAGAGCAGTGAAAACAATTTTCTGGTTGGGGTCATCACAACACGAGGAACTGCGTTAAAGGGTTGCGACATTAGGAAGGTCAAGAACCACTGTTCTAGGACAGCTACTCCATCAGGGAAGAGGAGGCGAGGACAGAGGTTAGGCACCATTTTATAAAGGTCGCTTGCCTTGAATATGCCAGAGTAAGGTGTACTGTCTGGCACTGTTTACCCCAATTTTTTCAGTCCTCGTATTTGCCATGGGTTGGAGTTGGAAGGTGGTGACCTTCCAAGCCAGGGCACCTCTTTAGATGCCTTCTGGGTTCCCTCGGAGACCATGCACATGTCTGAGATGGTCACCCTCAGTTTGTCAACTTCTAAAATAGGTGGTCTTGCACACCACCATTGAGGCTACCCCTCTCTGTAAGGCCTTCTGGGATGATGACAGGTGTATATCCTCTTTCATTGTCACCACAGCGATGCTTCTAGGGGAGGGACCTTGACTCAGGGAGGAGAGTCCCAGCAATTGTTGCCCCAGCCTCCTGCACTGGCTTCTCTGCGAGGCGGTGGGTCTGACAGACGGATCATGTGTCCTAATGCTCATAGAGACAGTGTCATCCCTCCCCACAAAAAGACATAAGATACTTACTGTACAGTCTCTCTCTTAATCCTCACTAGAGCACCAGGGAGATGGCCTCTACCCCATCCCACACAGGATGCTACTGAATACTCATGTCAGGCCATGCAGCTCATGACCAAAGAACAGGATTTGGACGACCCTCTCCAATTCTATACAAGTGTGTAGGCCCCCTCTCCATGGGACCATTTGGAACTGAGACTGGCTCCTTTTAGCTGTTCCATGTTTATCCATTCAGCAGCTTTGTGTCGCTTGTCCATTGCTTGGTAAAAAGAAGGGAGGGAGGAAAGAAAGGAGGGGAAGAGAGCGGGAGGGATAGAGAGCTCCTTTCAATGGTGCTTGCTCTGTGCCTGACTTTTGCAGTGATATATCTGTAGGACTCCTCACTTTGCTCAGGGTGGCAAGAGGACAGGGAGGTTCATGGCTGGTTGAGAAAGACCAGAGGGAAACATGTAGGTCTTTGCAGGTCTTGAGTTCACTACAGTACCCAAAGCTACAGTGCTCTACCACACCCCCAGATGGTATGCAGATGATTCTCAGAACAGACAACTAGGGGAGTGAATGTCTCTGATAGTAGAAAGGCCCTGGATTCGGGTGATAGGCGCTCACCGATGGGGGTTATGAATGCCATCTCCTCAGTCATGAGAAGCCACTCTATATGAACACAAACTATTCTGAAATGGAATGATGGTTAGGGCTCATTCTGTGACTCTGTCTGATGGTCTGATTATTTTTAATGGTTTGGTTTTGTCTGTTTTCGTTTTTTAAACTAGCATATGTTTATGGATTTTATAGAGACTGGACTCATTTTTTCAGCTATTCAAGAGTACACAGCTTAGCTCCCACTGACAGGATCTAGAGTGAGCAAGAGAGTCTATGCGTAGGGCAGCCTACTGGACATCGGCCTGACAGATATCATGACCGCCTAGCACTTGATAGAAAATGCTCAATGTAGGAGCCATCCATAGTGCTGAGGGCAGCCACAGCAGGGCCGCTCTCATCGGAAGCCCAGTTGCTATGCTCCAGGCCCCCTTTCCTGTCACAGTATCTCCATCAGAACTGGTGCCCTCAGCTTCTGTTTGTCTCCTGACAAACTGAGAGGGCAGGAAAGGTACCTAACTAATAACTATAGAGATAAGTAATGATGCGTAGGAGGAGTTTGAGAGTAGGAGGAGTTTGAGAATAGGAGGTGCTTGAGTAGGAGGAGTCTGGGCAAACAGTCTCAACCCCATGAGGATCCTCACCTCTTTGTAGCTGCTTCTGGGCAGAGCTGGGACATGAGGAACAGTATGGCTGAACTGAGTGATTCCTACAATGTACTTAGTTGCTGTAGCTTCAAGGGTTCTGTCCCCACATGAGCACAGACAGGGCTGCTACATAACACATTTTAGAATGAAGGATTGACGCTTTAAAGGTGGAATTTCAGAAGGCAGCAGGGAGAGAAAGGGCTAGTAAAACTCGGCAAAGACACCCAGCCTTGGGCTGTTTTGTCAGCTGCGTGGGACCGACCAACCCTCTATATAGATTCCCAGCTGGCCTCATTCTGCGTGAAAGTCAATTTAAATCAAATTAGAATATTGGAAAAGATATGGCTCATGCACTGCCTGCCTCTTCTTGGAAGGGAGAGTGAACAGGGATTGAAGATGGATTAAATGTGAGGAGCCCATTTCCTTGCAATGTCTCAGGTGTTATCCTGTACTGTCAGGTTATCAGTCACACACCATGTGCAGTTCTTGTCATCGAATGATGCGTTGGTCAGCCTTCCAAATACTATGACAAAATACTCGAGGAAGTCAACTGAGAAGGAAGGTTTCTTTCGATTCAGGGTTTCTATGACGGTAGCTTGAACCCATGGATTTGTGTCTTTGCTGAAACAGAACATCCAGGGGTGAGTGAGAGAAGGAATCTGTTTCTCTAAGGGTGGTTAAGAAGAGCACCCTTAGAAGGAGAAGCAGCTGCCTATGTTTCAAGACACAGTCTCGATGACCAACTCCCTTCCACTAAGCCCCAGTTCCCAATGCTACTGCTTCATAATAGCACCCACAACCTAGAGACCAGCCCTTCAACACATGAAATACCAGCCTCAAAAGATAGCGGGTACACCCTACTTTGTGGTTGAAGAAACTGAGGCCTCCAGGGAGGGCATGTGACTAACCCATAGATGAACTAGGTTGCAGACCCATGCCTCATGGACTCAGGTCTGGTCTGTTCACAGGGCTGTGCTGCAGGCAACCTTAGGTGACATGCGTCAGGCTTAATGACATTTGTTCAAAGTAACCAGGGAAGACCAAGCTACCATGTCCTCATCTCACTAATCACTAGGTAATTTCTCTCTCTCTCTCTCTCTTTTTTTTTTTTTTTTGGCAAGGAAATAAAATGGCACCCTCCTCAAACATTCTGCGCGGCTTTAAGGATAACCAGGGCTGTCAACACCCTGGCAATGTTCCTTCCCCCTTTCTCAAGGTAGATTCTGTTCACCTTTCATTTTATACTTAAACTTTGGGGTGCAAATGGCACATTGTCATAGGCTGTGGATGCTTTATCGAGGGAAGAGTGTCTGGCTGTCCTATCATACAGGCAAAGCAAAGTCATGTTTTCAATAGCCAGTCCCCAGGAGAGCGTATGGTCCTCTATGGTGCCTGGTACAGTTGGTAAATCGTCTTGAGGACCCTTCCACTCTGGGGACATAAGGGTACTCCTCTAAGATGTAACTAGCTTGCCAGTGGCTCTGAGCCTCTTCCTTCAACCTGGTTGTCATCTTGCTATGAATCTCCCAGTCTCAGTAATGTCCACCCTGCTGTGTGACACAGGGCATGTCTCCCCGCTGCTACCTCCTTCTGAAAGACCCCCAGAGCTGAGGAGACCCTCACTCAAGCCTCGGGTTGACACAACCACCCAATAACTCTCGAGAGACCGAACTTGCTGCAAAACACATGAGGTTTATTGAGGAAAGGCTGGTACCAGGGTCGAACTCGTAACCTTGCAGGCCAGAGGAGTTCGACCACGAGCATGAGGAGTAAGGGGTATTTAAAGGGAAAAACCACAAACTAGGGGGGTCATGGGGTTACCAAGGAAACATAACAAGAGAACAGTGGAAAATTCTAAAGAGACCCAGCCCCTAGTGAGTCAGGGTCATAAGGAAAACATCCTACACACTCATTATGCACAAGAATGTGGTTTGGTCACAAGATTGTGGTTTGGTCTATACTATTCACTTTATGGCTGACCGTTCCCTAGAACTATCCAGATGGCTGGCTCATATCCTGCCTTTTTGCCTTTTTGTTCTTGCACCTAGCTGGGGGGGGGGGGGGGGGGGCTTTGTGGCCAACAGGTTTCTGAAACTGGCTAGTCTGCATTCTTGGCTGTTACAGAGGTTTTTCCATGCCCTTGTAGATGAAGGTTACACAGTATACATTCCCACCAATATGTTTCTACTAAATGCTCTTTTTTTTTTTTTTCTTAATTCTAAAATTCTCCAGCCCTACACTTCCACTTGGCTGTGTATCAGCTGATCTCTGTTGCCTACTGCTCCCCAGCAGGCCTGTCTAGCACTAGACAGGTCCCCTGCTTCTTAGTCTGTCTGTCTATAGTGCAAGAGCTCTGGGGAGGCTCCTGGTTACAGCAGATGAAGCCAAGCTGTAGTGGCACCAGAGGCACCTCTCTTTACTGCTCGCTCAAGCAGCACATGGGCATCCTTGCCCACTCCCGCCACGGTAACAAAATACTCAGACCTGTGTCTAAGCATGCAGGAGGTAGACCTTGCCTATAAGCAGCAGGCACTCAAAGCAGGCTTGTCACTTCCTGGAAAAGGCAAGATCAATAACCCTGCAGGCAGCGTCTACAGGGACCTTTCTCTGCTTCTGATCAAAGTCCAAGTTACTACACACTCAATGTGGAGGAAAGGTGGATGGAGGAAGGGTTAGGGAACTCCTTTCTGTGACTTCGTAAGAACACGAGGCCCACTGGTGAAGATAATAGTGGCTGCTTAGTCATCTCCCGACGGCCTTATCTGTTAACACTGTCACACTGATGAGTGTGCCAATATATGAAAATCAGAGGACACATCCAGACCTCAGCAACACCAAAGGACTCACGCGCCTCCAGGATAGTCAATCATTCATTCAGATAGGCATTTTCGATGTGTGTCTGTCTCTCTCCTTGCCATCAGAGATGTAACTGCAGACTTTTGCCCAGAGACAAGCATGCCAACCAGTGCTGCCACAACCTGGTTGGTTCTTCTCAAGCCAATTAAGATATGACTTTTTATTTTTGTTGCTGTTTGGTCAGGTTTTGCTGTTTTGATGAATACAATATTGACTCGGATAGAAATATACAATGGTACAAGGTAAAGATTTGATCTAACTCTTTCACTAAACAGGTAAGTAGAGAACCAGAAGGAAGGAAAAACAGTTCAAAGAGGGGCCCAGACGTCAGACATAGCTGTATGCAATCAGAAAACTGAAATGAAGCTGATAACAGATGCAAACCTGACTTCTCTCCCTGGGGGTGGGGGGAATCACTTGTAATTTGGGTACTTTTTTATTTCTGTAAAAAAGAGCTATGTTCATCATCATCATGTCTCCATGGATAACTTTAATCTTTAAAACGTGGAATAATCATGAGAGATAATGAAAGAGAGACATCTGCATAATTAAATAACCCCAGGGAATCTAAGCAATCTAAAGCTAGCTTTCTACTTTGAATTTATGTTGTATGTGCTTGTACGGTGTTAACATATGTATGCACCTTTATATATATATATACATGGGTATACACGTATATTTACACATCATATATGCTTACATATATAGGTCTACAATATGTGTTTACATATATAATACATGTGCATATATGTATATGTTAACACATTTAATACATGACCATTTCAAAGTTTGACATTTTTCTTGATATGTCCCATGCTCTAGGACCAATCAATTAACTATGACCAGATGCTTATTGTTGGTATTGTTAGTGGCCCAACCTATGGAGGTGTTCATCCTCTACCCACCCTTCTGGCCAGAAGGCAGAAGCATACACCAGTGTCATACACGGAGCCCACCTGGTAGATGGGGCCTTTCCCTTCCAGAGCAGAATTGCTGTCACTGGGATGCCACTGTACTCTCTCTCTGTCGTCTCCTAGAGAGCTTACATTGATGGTTGTATGCATGCGTCTTCTTTGAACTTTCCATTTCCTACACTTCTTGAAAAAACAAACAAACAAACAAACAAACAAACAAAAAAGCAAGAATGGAAACTTGCTTTGAACAGCTCCATTCGACCCTGAGCTTCAGCTGTTTTCTGCTGGATGAGTTCTCTGTTTCTCCGGCAGTTTCTAACATCCTCCTTCCCCATAGTAAAATATCATCTGCTGGTTTAAGGAAGCTGTACAGGCAGAAATCTGCATCCACTGTTCCCATTGTTGCTGTATTGCTCCCGCAGGCCTCGGGAATGGCTAGCACATTCCTGGGTATAACCATTACCTCCACCCGCCCCCCACCCCCAACAATCAGGTGTCCCATTATTCCTAATAAGACTTGTGTCTCCAAAACCAAGCATTCTTTACTTCTCTACATAGGTAATTAGTTCCTGGTCCTGGAGGAAGATGGGGACCCCCCACAGTCCTGCCTCATTCAGAGGAGGAAGGGAACTGCATGGGTCCAGGAAATGTAAGAGCACTAAGGAGTGCAATTCTATAGAACAATGGTGACTGTGATAGTTTGTATGTGCTCAGCTCGGGGAGTGGCACTATTAGAAGGTGTGGCCTTGTTGGAGAAGGTGTGTCACTGTGGGTGTGGGCTTTAAGGCCCTCTTCCTAGCTGCCTGAAATCCAGGATTCTCCTAGCAGCCTTCTGATGAAGATGTAGAGCTCTCAGCTCCTCCTGCAACCATGCCTGCCTGGATGCTGCCAGGCTCCCACCTTGATGATAATGGACTGAATCTCTGAATCTGTATGCCAGCCCCAGTCAAATGTTTCCTTATAAGAATTGCCTTGGTCATGGTGTCTGTTCACAGCAGTAAAACCCAAACTCAGATAAGCACTAAGGAGTCCAATTCCATAAAGCAATGGTGACTGTGATGGGCACTGAGGCCGGAGACTACCAGTTGCTAGGGACGGATATATTGCCTGTAGCTGGGGCACCAGTGAAGCCTAGGGAAGAAAGGCTACAGAGCATCTGGTAGGAGGGTTGCTCCTCTCTCTCATATTTCATCACTGAGGCAGCTAACCTCTCTGCCCTTGTGACCCACCCTGCCTGGCTGGGCTCTCCGGCTCCTGGTCACTGGTCACTGTGTTTAGTGGTGCACAAGGAATGGGGTGAGTCAATGTTGGTGCTGGACTTGGCCGCAAATGCCTACAATCCTGATTTCAGCAGCGACTTCTGTTGACCACTGTCTGCTGGACCTTCACTACCAGCTGGAGCCAGCGGTGTATTGAGAAAGCAGGGTCGGTGACACATCTCAGATCTGTCCCCATATCATTAACTTTCCATTTCTACCTTGAGACTTCTAAGTGTCTTTTATAAAGCCTCAGTTATAGTTTCTTTAAAGTGTTCCAAAACATCCTGTTTGCTAACTCAGGCATCAGTTTTAGATTTTTTTTTTTTTCATTTCTACCTATGTACCAGTGTATGTATCTGTGTGGAGATATGTGCACATGAGTTCAGGTGATTGTGAAAACCAGCAGAGGGCACTGCATCCTCTGGAGCTAGAGTTACAGGACTGGGTCAGCAGCAGCAAGTGCTCTTAACTGCTGAATCCTCTCTGAAGCCTCTAGCTCAGGTGTCTTTAACAAGAACTATAATAATCCCAAGAGATCAAAAATTGGTTCTGGGGGGTGCAGATACTTTACTGCACGAGTAAAACACAGATATACACACAATACATTAACATATGTGCAGTAGATCTGTGGGGTCCCTATAGGAAATACAAGTCTATATAGTTTCACGGGAATACCATGGAGAGGAGTGGGTCCACTAGAATGCCCGTCCCTACCTCCTACTTTTCCGTTTGTTTATTTCTGTTTAAAAAATAAACTAGGTGTGATAAGATCGAAAGAGAGGAGGGATTCTCCAGAGAAAAGGAATAATAAGGTCAGAAATAAGGATTGTAATGCTATTCCTGCCATGAAGATCTAAGGATATCTGTCCAGGGGGATTGAGGCAGGGGCAGGAGAAGACTTTTAAAGGCAAAATTTTTAAAGTACTCAAAGGAATGGGGATTTAGTGCTGTGGTTGGGGGCAGGAAGAGCATTACAAACAGGACAGCAAATGCAGAGGCCCAAGGCAAAGGGGCGTCTGGTAATTTTGAGGGTCAGTCTGTTCAGAGGTGAGAGGAGCAGGAGCCGGTGAGGGCAGAGGTATGGGAAGCCAGTAGGTCCCAGAGGTTGCGGATGCCACAGTGAGGACTTGGCCGTTTCACTCTGAGAGACTACCTACCTGGAGTAGGTAGTGACCTAATGAATTCAAGGACTTCTGTTCTGTTAATGCACATGTATGTCCCTCTGGTATGTGTGCTGAGAGAACAAGTGGTGAGTGCTACCAAGCACCTCAAAATAAATAACATTCATTCGGAAGTAGAATGTGCTATTCCAAAGCTATTAAAACTTTGAACTTAAAAGATGTAGACGATTTTCTAATTATTATTTTTTTCCCCAAAGATAAAGGACCTCCTAATTATATCCACAGGCACTGCAGGGAGGGGCGGGGGCATTGTTGAGAGTCCATGCAGCTCTTCAGACACTGCACTCGATCCTCCTTCGTCCAGGCCTTCACCATAGGTAGGAAGTCTTTGAAGGTGAGTCTGAGTCTCACCTTACCTGACAGTTTTCATCCATTTCAAAGACTTTTCCTTTCCTTCCAGTTTTTTATTTTTCTTTCTTAAATTTGGAATGTGATACAGCTGCCAAGATCGCAATGACTCCTCGGAAATGTTTTTAAGGGGGAGGGCACATTTTCAAAGGGAAAGAAAGAGTGGCAAGATTAGGAAACAATTTCTCCAAGGGAACTGAATGGAAAGCAAAAATGAAGGCAGCTGCTTCACACCAGAAAAGGCGGGAAACAATTCACCCCAGGAGACTTTTATCAGAGGGATAGAAATGGAAAGGTTAAGCAGCATGAAGGAAGCTGGGAAGAATGACACCCACCTTCCTCAAGCTCACAGGACCCGCTCCTCCAAAACACTGTGCATGCCTCAACACTTTAATTCTTGCAACAACCTTGCATCCTGCTGGTCCTCCCTCTTGTGTTTAGCCTTCTTTGCAAATGAGTGATGGACGGAGCATCTGTGTCTGCTAGAATGAAAGATCCAAGCAGAAACATGGGCTGCTTCTTGCTTGGCAGGATGCAGGAGTTCCTAATTCCCCTTTTCCACTGGTAAGGGAGTGGGCTCTACCTCCTCTTTCCAAAACCGGTCAGAGTCTGTGCACCTCCTGGGATCAGTGATGAGTTCTCTTCATCACCCTCTACCTCAGAAATGGGAAAGATTCCTTTCCAGTAGGACCAGGGAGCTAGTGTATTTTAACTCTCAGTAAAACTTCTCACTATGCCTCAGCTTGATGAGACTACAGTCACCTGATGTCAGAGCCAAAAGCAATCTTCATGGTGAGCCATTGTGATTTTTTGTTTTGTTTTGTTTTATTAAGAAGAAAATATGAATGTGAAGGTTCTGCTTGTCCTGGGCTGTTTACCCTATCCAGCCCTGGAGAACCTCTTCAGAACCCATAGAAGCCTGAGGTTGCCATACAACTCCATGTGAGCTCATGGCAATGATGACTACCCATTCATGCCATCCTTGAGGGCTGTGAAAGAGATCTGAATGTTGTCAGAATGGAGTTCCTGGTGTCAACCCTCACAAAAAGGTAAGTAAAGCCAGAGGGCTCTAAGGAAAAGATTTCTGTGTACTATCTCATGCTGGGAATGGCTATAGAAGAATCTGCCAGGTACCAACTCAACTTCACACAATATTTCTGCAAGGACATCTGCCCCACAGGTGTCTGTTCAGCCTCAGAGGAAAGGCACTCTCACTCATCATTCATGACTATTGTCAAGGATTGTCATTGCAAATATCAGTACAGCTTTCCTCATTTTGTCTTAATTCAGAATTGGGGGTCCCTGAAGTAAGCAAAATAAGACAGATTCAGCAAGACAGTGTCACGTGTTCACGCTCCTAGTCTGAGGGTTAATGTTGATTGCCAACACAACAGGAACTAGAACCACCTGAGAGACATGCCTCTGGGCATGTCCGAGGGATTGTTTAGATTAATTACAGTGAGAAGACCCAGCCCCAACATGGGCAGCACCATCCCATGAACCAGGGGTCCAGGGACTAAATAAAAAGGAGGGGGTTGGGCTGAGCACCGGTATTCGTCTCCCTCTGCTTCCTGATTGTGCATGCAATGTGACCAGCTGTCTCATGTTCCTGCCACGGAGCCAAAATAAACCCCTTCCTTCTTTAGGTTGCTTTTCTCACAGCAACATGAAAAGTAGTAAATTTTCACACACACACACACACACACACACACACACACACACACACACAGAGAGAGAGAGAGAGAGAGAGAGAGAGAGAGAGAGAGAAAGAAACAAGAGGAGGCCTATTTGCTATTTTGAAAAAGGAGGGAGACAGGTGGGAGAGAGTAATGGGATAAATATGATCAGAGTATATCTGGCATTATAATGTCCACTGCTGTGCACAGTATCTGCACACTAATTAGATACCTTCCCGCACCCCCCCCCCCCCCACCATTCTTGACCCCCCCCTTTGCTTACACCAGCTGATGTACTATGCTATTCCCCAGCAAATAACGGTGTCCTTTGTAGCATTTCTGGCAGATTTAACCTAGACTGACAGGTCAGTAGCTCAGCCTCGGGCAAGGAAGTCCTTCTATGTGGTACCTATGAAAGACCCAAAGAGTCTTTCTCTTGGGACTCTTGCCCAAAGACCTCCATGAGTCCAAAATTCATTGCAAAGGCAAGAGGATTTAATAGGTCCAGCGTGCCGGGGTTCAGCTGCCTTAGGGAAGGAGCCGAAGCCTGGGTGACTGTTACAGAGAGTATTTAAGCTCAGAAACCGAAAGCAGGTGCAAGGGCAGGGGGTTCCAGCATACAGCTATACAAACATATCCAATTGTTTAGCTATCTTTGGCAACATCAGCTCTTTGTGGTTGGCCATTTCCTCTGGGTACTGAGCCTTGAGGAGTGGTCCCAGGGTCCCTGGGGTCAGTTTTTCATGACCCTGGTGCAGCACCTGGGGTCAGTTTCTCATGAACCTGGTGCAGCACAGCCCCTGGGGTCAATTTGTATTTTTCCATGGTCTTACACCTAAGAGTCTTATGGGACAACAAACTGAGTATTATCCCATCTCAAGTGCAAACAGCCACTGAGGCAGTAGAGCTCTGAATTCTGCCCCATGGCCACTTCACATGTCTGGGGTGACAGGCCCTCAGTACAGACTTACTGAGTCAGGCTGATGAAGAAAGGAGACAGATGCAATAAGATCCCTGCTCCTGCCTGGGAGTGGGCGGAGCTGACACAGTACAGAGATTCTAGTAGCAAGGAGAAGAGGGGCTTCAACTGGAAACAAGTAGGTTGAGATCTTGGCATGAATGTAATTGAGAGATGGCTGCGGTATCCATGCCAGGAAGAAAAGGGAGAGAAGTGGGATAGGAAGTCAGAGAGGTCTGGAAGATAGTCCATGAACCTAAGAGATGACAAGCACCCATATGGAAGGATCTGGAAAGTTAGAGGCTGTAGCTAAGCAGTGGGTCCTGGTTTCAGGGTTCCCAGATATCAAGAAGTCCCCTGTGTTGCCAAGCCTTCCTAACAGGGACTCCTGTTCCTGTTGGGACAGAGGACTCCTAAGCTGCCAAGGAGCCTGGAAGATGTGGCAGCAGTGGGTGCCTGGCCCATGGCAGCAGATGAGTGGGTCGTTTCTGCAGTCCAGGCTCCCTGTGGAGGTTCCTCTCAGAGACACCTGCCCTGCTATTTCCTTACTCTCAGCCCTTGGATTACTGAGGGGTGTTCACTCCTTTTATGGGCAACACAATTACTGTGCAAATAGACTCCTCTTCTCTTGCCAGTTACCTTGAAGTTATCACTTCCACTTAAATAGAATCCGACCTAAAAATAGACACACTGAAGTGGGTCTCCACCTGTCTCAGATCGCTTCCTGACACCTGCGGTCCTGCCCTTTTCAAAGCAAAAGAGAGCTGTGCTCAGACACACAGCCACCCACCAGCAAACACAGGCCCATCTAAGCTGACGGGCAGGTATCAGAGCATGCAGCTCTCATATCTCCCTCTCCCATCTGCCTCTCTTCATGGTGCAGAAATTGAGGGACCGGATAAGAGTAGTGGAAGATGCCCAGGGATGGTTTTTGGCTGCTGCTCTGCAGAGAGAAGGATCTGAAAAGTGGTCGGCCCTGTGAGATAAAGATGTGGGCCGGATGCGGTTGGCTTTTTAAATGTCAAAGTATTTTGTTGAATAGCAGTGAGCTGGAAGGGAAAGGTCAGAGCTGACAGACTAAACTCTTGCTTGGAAAAGCAACCTTTGTGACTACCACCTCCCCTCCCAAATGAACATAGCTAACATCACCACTCCCAACCCTGGCTTCCAGTACAATAGTTAATGGTGTGTAAGCAGAAGCCAATAAATAATAAATAAATAAATAAACAAACAAACTAGATTTTAAAATTGCTCTATAAAATGTAGTAGCTTGGGGTGAATAGAAGTCATGGCTTAATTAAATAAAGTCTTCATTTAAGCAAGTAATCAGAGAGAACAATGATTCTGTTAAGCCCTAGGCTCTTCTTCTTCAGGTTGAAGTCACACATTCATGATATAGACTCACAGACACACCAGCACTAGGGCCAAGTCAGGGGAGACTCCAATGTTTATGAGTAGGATCAGACCAGCCCCTCTTGGCAGGGACTGCTTGCTTCTTTACATAGGGACCAAGGAGCTGCCCTGAGCCAGATGTGGTGCTTACAATTGTGGGTGCTTAGACTGAAATAAGAGAGGTGATGCCTTCTAGATTGTTCTGTAGGCTAGAGAAACAGAGACTCAGATAACCCAATCACAAGGAGATCTGTGCTCTGACAAGTGCTTGGAGACCTTTGACTCCTGAGGATGGGCTCTGACACACCTTGTCTGGCCAGAATCTTACTCCTAGCAGGGAAAACCGGCCCAGTTGTCTTGTGCACCGGTGGCTGTCCAGCAGTCAGTGATGGCGGATGCTGCTGATCTCCTCCACACCTCCTGCTGCCTCCAAACCTCGGGCCACACCATCCTGAGAGGTTGGTGAATTGGCTCAGTAAAGTGTTAGTGGTGCAAGCATGGGGAAAAGCCAGATGTGCTGGCACGGGTGTGTGTGTGTGTGTGTGTGTGTGTGTGTGTGTGTGTGTGCCCACAAGTGCGGAGTGGGGGTAGGAGGGGGGCGGGCGAGGCGGGTAGCAATCAGAAGTGATAGGAAGTGACCGTAGGGCTTGCTGGCCGGCAGCCTAGCTTAATTGGCAAGCTCCAGGTTCAGGTGAAAGTCTCTGCCTCCTGAAACAAGGCAGACAGCTCCTGAAAAATAACACCCACAGTTGATGTCCCTCTTCCACACACACAAACATGCTCACATACACAGACACACACAAATAAAAATAAACACAAAATTAGCCACTATCCTGAGGGTGTGACCTAGTGGTTGTCGGTTTTTGTTTTGTTTTTGTTTTTGTTTTTGTTTTTTTTTTTGGTTTTGTTTTTAATGTCTTCCTAGAGATCCCAAACATTCAGCCAAGATGAAGAACTTCTCATTATTTGGATGCCGTCCCTCTGACCGACTCAATAACCTGTCTCCATAACCCCTCCCCAACTCCTCCCTGAGTTCCACCTGACTCCGTCGATCAAGAAACCACATCTGCTGCAGACCCCCAAGTTTCCTGTGCTAGTGGGTCCATGCTGCATTCTGACAGCTAAAATCATCTGCCAGGCCTGGTGGAAGGAAGCGTCTAAGGTTAGTATTAAATGGGAGCACGAGGAGCCTATTAGATCAACTTGCCTTACATCCCTGTACAGACAAGACACCAAGAACAAGTCCACAGGGCAGACGGCTCTGTGACATGCTCTGCATCCAGCATACCTTCCTAGAACTCTGGGTACCAAAGAGCTCCAAGTATCACTTCTCTTAGTGACCAGGACTCAGGCTGCAGGAACTGAGGGCACAGAGTGATGCTTCCTGTTACAGAGTGCCCTCAAGGCCTTCCAGCATCTGCCCTACACTATTCCAGGTCCCACCTACACCAGTCCCATTTTATACATGAAAAACTTGGAGTCCAAAGAGATAACTACAAGAAACACCGCAGGATGAAGTTGATGTAATGGACAGATGCAAATGCCAAGATCTGAATCTAGCTGTGACATCAAAATATGGATGCTGAGCTGATGTGCGTTTCAGTCAGTAGCCTGCTTGCTGTGCAATCATGAGGACCTGGGTTCAGATCTCCAGCTGTACACAGCAGCACACACCTGCAATCCTAGCCTTGAGGAGGTAGAGATGGGGAGCCATAGTCAACCTCTGACATCTACATGTGCACACAGGAACACATACACACACACAAGCATACAAATGGATTCTGTGACATTTTGGCTAAGGCTAGCAGCTACCATTCAGAGATAACCAACCCTGATCCTCAGGGTAGAGTTGGTTAGCAGGCTATCCAATTCCCAAAGCACCTCTTGGTACTACCCCCAACCCCTGCCATACCCTGGGATGGAGATGCAAGCCTTTGCACAGACTGCGGCACCATCTGGGTACCAGAATCAGAACCTCACCCATTCATCCAGAGGATGCAGTGGGTAGGATTCCCAGCTAGCCTCTTGGGGTTGGGCTATGGGGCTGATTCATCAGGTAGAGTATGGACCTACACACAGTCTCTGGCCTTGAGAGACCTCCTCCCTGGGGACGAAGCTCAGTATCTCAGGATCCAGTCTTCAGGAAGAACTTTAGGCTAGCTCCCTCCTGCAAATAGGGAGGCACTAAGTTTCTTTCTGGAGACTTCTCCCCTGATCTGCCTTTCCCATCTGATGCTCTCTCTTTGTGTTACAAGCCAGCACCAAATTACAGTTCAAATAATATGGAGAACAAACTAAATGTCTCGTGAGCTCTTCTAAGTGCAGGCTGGGGAGGGATGGCATCCTATGGCACCTGCATGGTGATTTCATTGTATTTTTACATAAGACTTCTCTGCAGAGGGATGGCTAATCTTGTCAACTTGACCAAATCTGGAATCCACTAAAACCTAAAACCCAAGCAGATGTTCACACCCATGAGGTGGGTTTTTGTTGTTGTTGTTGTTGTTGTTGTTTTGTTTTTGTTTTTTTTTTTCTTGGTTGGATCATTTGAGGCAAGAAGGCGCACCCTAAATCTAAGCCAAACCTTATGGTGGCTGCACACCTAAGAGAAGGATGTTTTTGCTTTTTTCCTGCTTGCTCCCATTCTTGATAGCAAGTTCATTTATCCTGTTGCTGAGCCATTCCCTCACTGGTGTTAAACTCACTTCTTCTGGATTCCAATGTAGACTGAAGACCAGCCTCATGGATTGAGCAACTATCAGATTCTTGGACTTTCTATTGGGAGGTAGCCATCATTGGAGAAGCTGAATCAAAGCCTGCAAGCCACTCTAATAAATCCCATACATTACACACACACACACACACACACACACACACACACACTTGTTCTATCAGTTCTCTTCCTCTATAGCAGTGGTTCTCAGTCTTCCTAATGCTTTAATATAGTTCTTTTTGTTGTGGTAACTCCCAACCATAAAATTATTTTTGTTGCTACTTCATAATTGTAATTTTCTACTGTAATTAATAGTAAAGCAAACATCTGTGTTTTCCGGTGGTCTTAGGCAACCTCTGTGAAAAGGTTGTTCAACCCCTAAAGGGGTCGTGACCCATAGGTTGGGAACTCCCCCCCCCCACATACACACACATACTAATATAGACAATGATAAGTCTTGGTTAGGAATCTCATCTTCACAGTTGCTAGAATGAAAATCAGCCACAAACAGCACAGGACTTTTCACTAAGTTCCAAAGGGATCTAGAGCTTGCCCACAGCCTGAACTCTATTCCAGATCCTGCCTCTGGATCTTCCAGCAGTGTGGCCCAGGACACAGGACCCTCCTTAAACGCAGACCAGGATTGCTTGGCTTTGCATCCTTCCCTGCTGCGCTTTGCAGTGGGGTCTCATGTCAAAGCCTCACCTGCAGACTTTTCCTTGGCTGCAATGTTTCCCACCCCTCCACCCACCAGCACTCTGTTCTAGGGTCCTAGGCCCCCCCCACCCACAGCTTCCCACTTGGCTCTGACTGATGTTTGGCAATGGCTCCTACCTGAGATGGTTTCTCCATCCAAGACAAGGATAGAGGGGATGTTCTCTGAGGGTACTTCCAGTTCTATGGGGCTGTGGCCTGTAGCCAGAGCCATCTGCCCCAGATCAGCCTATCCCTTCCCAACCCTGAAGCATCCCGAGAAGAGCAGTGACTGGCTAGGAGACTTTCTGGCATATACCTTGCTGAGCTGTGCCTGGGCTTTCATACTGAGTAGAGGACACCATCTCTGTGCCACCTGCTTGACCTGAGGACCTGAACCACTTCTCCCAAGCCGTACTGTCTGGACCGCTATTGGAGAGGGAGCAGCAAGCCCATCACCACCACCACAGGAAGACCCCAGTGTGCTGGTGACTTGTCAAGGTTCGTCCCTAGGAAAGGAAAGAATGTCACAGCCCATACTCATCAGGGTTGGCCAACTTCAGAGAAGGTATTGAGGATAGTGCTAATGTCAAAGCCTTGGGCACTCTCAGAATCCGGACAGGACTTCACTTCTTCCTCTTACCTAGTTATACTCAAAAGCTGCAACAGAGCAGCAACCAGTGGCTTACCTGCATGGATGTGTTTGGTTAAACATCCAATAGTCCACTATCAATAGCCCCACCGCTAGGCTTCTATCCCCTAACAGGAAGGTGGAAACCATGGGCCCTATGTTTGTCTGCTAGATTTCCTTATCTAATTATGGGGAGTCAGAGACAGGAGAATCCCTAAGGCTGGCTGGACAGCCAATCTAGCTGAATAGGTGAGCTCCGGGTTCATTAAGAGATTGTCTCAAGCACTAACACCTAAGGTCGACCTCTGGTGTAAACAGAAACACACACACACACACACACACACACACACACACACACACACACACACACAC
>JADRCD010197862.1:18271-30678 GCA_019843815.1 Montemys delectorum
CACACACACACACACACACACACACACACACACACACACACACACACGAGTTACAGAGTTCCCAATGGCTGAAAGAGTGTCTGGGGTGATGGAGCTAGGGTTGCAGGGATGTAGAAAGATTGTGGGGCACCTGAAGCTACATCCATAGGCCTCAAGTACTGAGATGTGGGACCCAGGAAGGAAGGCCATGAGGGAGGTAAACATGAGTTAACCAAGTCACTGATGATACTGTACTAGAAACAGGTATAGACCATGGTCCTGACTGCTCAGTGCCAGGGGCCTTGGCTCACTTATTTTTGATGCTTTGTACATTATATATCAGTAAAGCGCGCGCACACACACACACACACACACACACACACACACACACACCAAATTGGCAGCATACTCTCTGAAGCAGTGGTTTTCAACTTATGGGTTGTGACCCCCATAGAGGTCATATATGAGATACCTTGCATATCAGATGTTTACATTGTAATTCATAATAGTAGCAAAATTATCAAGTAACAAAAAATAACTTTATGGTTGGGGGTCACCACCACACGAGGAACTGTATTAGAGGGTCACAGCATGAGGAAGGCCGAGAATCACTGCTCTAAAGGCTTTTACTGGTAACAAGAAGGGTCAGAGATGCTCAGAGACATTTCTCTTGGCACAGCTGACCACATGACGAAGCTATGGAGTCTCTGGAGTCAGAGCAAGGTTTGGTATAGGTAGTCTTGGGTGGGGACTATGTTAGATGGCTTCCAGCCCCACTCTGTTGCCCCTGGTGAAGAGAAGATAGGCGACTTAGTTCTTCCAAGGAATCCCATCACATCCCCACAGACTGCCTGAGAAGACTGGAATCTGTCAGGCAGGCACCCGAGGCTGCTGGTGTTTAGTAAAATGCTAGCAGGCATCATCTGCCTGGTGCATCTGTTGATTCGTTCTGTTATTTGAAAGCAAACAAAGAAAATAAACAAAGCCCAGAAAGGCATCTTTGCTTATGAACATCCTTCAGAGTGTCCTGGAGCTGTCAACAGCTCACACCTGCATGCTTGCTGCTGTCTAGTTCCAAACGATGGGTCACAGAGAGGCCAGCTGCAATGCTGAGGTGCCCACGGCAGCCCTCACTGGTGGCTCACCTCCCTTCTGACCTCCCTTTGGGGGAAAAACACTCCTCAGCAAATCTCCATCACTCTCTTCGTGGCACCCTGGGCCCAGGAGAGCTGCAGAGAGAGGTAGGTTTAGGTGAGAGCATAGCTCAGGCTGCAGATGGGGTTGGGGACAGACATGCCAGATTTTAGGGCTTTCCATTTCTAGAGTGACTTTCCTGAGTGGGAGTGGATCTACTCCAACCTGAGACTTGCCCTTGCCAACAGTTCCTGCCACCCCTGCACAATGGTGACCAAGGTTCCTGGGGACCCTCAGCACAACAGCCTACACACTGCATCCACTCTGTCCATCCCTAGTTTTTTTTGCCAACCCAGCACAAACTAGAGTCATCTAGGAAGAGAAACCTCAATTGACAAAATGCTCCCATCGTATTGGCCCATGGGCACATCTGGAGGGCATTTTCTTGGCTAAAGATAGATGTGCTAGGGCCTAGCTCATTGTGGGAAGTGCCATTCCTAGGGAGGTGGTCCTAGTTTATATACAAAAAAAAAAAAAAAAAAAAAAAGCACAAACTGAGCAAGCCACGAGGAGCAAGCCATGAAGCAGCACATGTCCATGGCCTTGGCTTCAGCTCCCCATCTAGGTTGTTACCTCAATGAACCTCAGTGAAGGGCTAGAGCCTACAAAGTGAAATGAATCCTTTCTTCCCAAAGTTACTTTTGGCCATCACTTTTATTGCAGCGATAGAAGGCAAGGTTAGGTCATCCCTTTCCTGCTATCTGTCATCCCTCAATGTTTAGGTTCCTTCTCTTTTGTTTTCTGTGATCTATGAGCCAAATTCATCCTAGAAAGTTCTAGAAGTTCCTTCTTGACATTCTTTCTACCAAGTCTTGGGCAGTGCAGTTTATTCAATGAACCCTCAGGAAGAAAATGGGCTGATAAAGATGGGAAGGAGGCAGCTGCCAGCCCTTCCCAGTAAAGCATCTTCGAGTGGTGTCTCTCCCTACCGGAAAGATCAACAGGGTCTTGGGGCTGTAACCAAAGCAATGAGAATAGAGCAAATCAAGGGAGAGTACAGACAGTAGCTTGCTGAGATTCTTATAAACCAGAGAAGAGAGTTGGACTCTGGATGGGAAAACTGGGGGGCGGGCATAGAGACCCAGAATCTAACTCCAGACCTAAGCCAGTGAAGGGAGACCCCCACCACTTTATGGCACAGAAGTGCCGCTATGATTGGAAGTCCCCAGTCATCTGGGGACTTCAAATGGCATCTTCTCTGTCTTCAATGGCATCTGCCATAAATAGCCGCCAGATAACCATGGATATCTACATTCATGAAGGGACTGAGGCTACATCTGTAGGCTAAGCAAGCAGAAAAATCATGTCCCCCGCAAAGCAAGTAAGCAGACAAGCTAAAGACTAGGGAGCTAGTGTGATAAGGTTGTGACATGAGAGATGACCTTGAAGTCCATGGCTGTGTAGGAGAGGATTTGGGCAATTCTATTTGCATATGAACTCAATGGAGAATCCCCATGATGGAGACAAAGCTTCCGGAATACCACCACTTCCTCCAGACCGCAGCCACAGCTCACCAAAGACTCTTCCAACAGTGTTGCTAGCCCTGACCTCAAAGCAGCAGGACACATACATGAGAGGTATCCTGTGGGGACAGGAAAAATGAAGCCTTGGGGCAAATCCAGGGCATAGGAGCTCAGCCCAGCATTCACCCCTTCCAAGGGCAGTGTCCTGACGACCAGATGCTCTCTTAGAAGTGAGACTGACTAAACCCGTGCGAGGAAGGACAGGCTTCCAGAATGCAGTGCATCACATTCAGAGTGCAGTGCCCTGCGTTTCCCTCTCTCATGGCGGCCACGTCCTGTAGTTCTGACTGGGGTGGCAGCCACAGTCCTGCAGTGCCGACTGGAGTGGCAGCCACTTCCCAGCACTCTGGTGGGAAGAGCAGGCTTTTGTGCTTGGACTTTTATTGTCTGCATGTATTTGTTTCAAGTTCTTCTCTTCTAAATCTGGGGGTCTAGAGTCAAGAAAGCCCTGGGCACCTACCGCCATGTTGTTGAGGTCATGAGTCTCCTCACCTGAAGCTGTGCCAGACAGCCGTCCTTACCGCCCCCAGGTTGCCTTGCTCTGGGTTGTGTGGAGTCTCAGCTTGAGTGAGGGGTGGGACAGGGAAAGCTAGCTCTGTCTGGAAGCAAGATTTCATCCATCGTTTTGATGGTGGTATTCCCTTACAAATATTTTGCTCTTCAACCAGAAAATTTCCACTATGAAGATGGAGTAAAGATGTTTCTGAGCCATCCCTGGTTGACCTACTTTGCTCTGTCATAAATCGTTCTTTTTCAAAAGTTCCCTCTTACTTTGTAAGACTAAAGGCTGAACTTTAATAATGCACTTTGATTTTGGGGGCGTGTACCTTTTTAACTTCAGAAATCAGTGGATAATGAAGAGGTTACTGTTCTTCTAATAGTGTAGTCAGAGGAGGGTGTGTGTATGTTAGGAACATCTATATGACCTTGCTAGAGTGACTTCCCTCTTTCAGGAGGGAGAGGCACACCAGTTTGTTGGGAGAAGGGGTAAGGCCAGGGTCACTGTCCAAAGCCTTCCGTAGGCTGCCCTGCAGGAGAGCTCTCAGGAGCACGCACAGAGAAACCTGTGCTCTGGGTGGAAGAGATACTAAAAGAGGTCTTATAGGGTAGGAGACCCAACAACACAAGAGGGTCTGGCAGCTGGAGCCACAGTATGAGCAAAGCCTTGGGAAATCAATGTGAGTCCACTCTATGGACTTCTTATAGCCCAGCCCAGTCCAGCCCAGCCCAGCACAGCACAACCCAGCACAGCACAGCCCAGAACTGTCCAGCCCAGTCCAGCACAGCACAGCACAGTGATGAGAGTTCTACCATTTTCTGGAATGCTCACCTACTGCCCTGTAGATGCCAGGGCTGTTGGGCCTGAATGACGGCCCAAGAACAGCTGTCATCTGCCATTTCCAAGGAATATCATCCATGGGGGAGAAATGTTCAAAGTGCTCCATAGTGGGAAGGTGTGCACTTACCTTCAACATGGGACCTTGGTGGCCATGGGAAGGTGGCCTATTGAGATCCATGACCCCACCCTCTAAGACCTAGGAAAGGATCTACTGTTCTCCCACAGGGGAAGTCATACAAGGGAAGGGACATGTGTCCAGCATGGAAGGCTCCTGGGTAATGAGGCTCTGTTGTGAGCCCCAATGGAACTCTGGTTGCGGGAACGACTCTTGCCGTGTTCTTATCGGCTACCGTGACATTCTGTTTGAAGTGCTCATCATCACAGCCTGTTCTGCCTATGGTCACATCCTCTCTGTGTCTTCTGCTCACCCTGTACCAGTGACCCTAACCCCCTGGGGAATGCCCAAGCTTAGCATCCAGTCTGCCTTACCCACCCCAGCCCACAAAGACACCAGGACAGCAGTGTCCACCCAGCCAGGTGCATCAGGAAGAAAGGCCAGTAAGATAACTATAGACTCATCCAGTGATCTGTCCAGAGGGGCTGAGGTGCCACAGACCTGAGGGACTGGCATCTCATAGGGCAGGCTTCTATGTCCTCCCTTCAGGGGAATCGACCCTTATAGGTATTGGGACTTCCTGTTGGGTACAGCTGACCAGCTCTGATTGCTAGGCCCTTTTCTTGCAAAGTTCCCTCCATGTCCTGGCACTCCAGCAAGCTGTAGAGAGCAGCTCATGGCCCAGTGGGTTGGCCTCAAGGCCACCTCAGATATTAGCCCAGTCCATTCAGCTTCTCCTTTGTTCCTCTCATGAAGGGGTCAAGTGGTATAAACCTTGTGCAAGTTCCTGTCTTCATTTTACCTGAATTCTCTGAATTTGACAACTTTCTTCCCACGTTCTATTTTTCAGGAAGGGACTGTCCACATCCTCCTGAAGGAGAGATTCACTCTCTGAGCAATATTGCCTGCTCAATCACTCATGTAATCAGAGAGAAACAGCAGCATAGTCCATGTATAAAAGCAATGGACTTTGGGGAATGTCGCAACTGTGCCATAGTGGTCATCCGTGCTCTCCTGATGAATCTAATGGATTGTGGCTCTTCAGATGGGCACAACAAGTTCTCCAATTCAGACAATGTACAGAGATCAGAGCTTCAGGGTAAGGACAGTCACCTCCCTGCTCATGTACTCTGGGGAGCCACACCAAGTGAGGACAGAGGCAGAATTTGCTGCCTGTTGAAACGGCCATGCTGGACTCTTGAGGTTTCAGATGATTCTGCTAACCTGTCATTATAAATGTAGAGTTGAAAGAGAGGTTCAGCCTCAGCTTGGACCAGGGAATCCATAGAGAAGAAAGACCCTCAAGCAGATGGTAGGCAGGAGCAAGATTGAAAGTCCTTTTGCCAGAACTTTCTCCAGGGTGATATGACCCCAAGGCTGGCCATCCTGTCCAAGGAGTAACCCTGTCTCTCAGGTTTGAGTGTACTGGTGTCACCTCAACTAGACATGTGAAGTTAACTTGTAGAGAGATTTATGTGTGAGAGAGTTAAACTTTAGGATACTTACATGATTAGAGTTATGACCCCCCATTCTCTGGAATGTTCTGTCCCTGAAATATTTACTCAGTGGCTCCCTCTTAGCCACTCTGTCTTCACTTAGATAGCACCTGTGTCTTGAGACCTTGAACTTCTCTCCCTCCTTCCCTCCCTCCCTCCCCCAGCTCTTCCCAACTCTTCCCCTGATTTATATTCTTTAGAAATGCAAATAACTACATTGAGTGGAAAAAAATAAATATATAACTTAATCATTCCCCTTTTGACTGGCCGCAACCTTTCGGAGTCCAGCCAATCACGGTATCCTCTGGTTGTCCTGACCTTGCTTAGCCAAAACCAAGATGCCACAGCCTGCTCCTCATTACACCTCCAATCCTAACTTCCATAAGAGCCCAGGAAACTCTCCCTGATGTTGGAATCATGCACAGCCACACTTTTCCTTGGCAACGGGTTTATTTTTACCTTATGATGCTGGGAGTCAAGGGTGCTGAATATGTTAGCATGCTTCCGTTCTGTTGGCTGCAGGAAAGCTCGAGGCTGAGTGTCCCTTCCTAAGCAGAGGCCAGAGCACCAGAGAAAGTGTTCCGTGGGACCCCGTTTCTCCCGCGGGTTGAGGGAGGCCCAGATCGGCTGGCCTGCGGCATCTGGGAATCCTAATGGGATTCCAGGACTCTTTTTCCTTTGGAAAGCCACCAAGAACACAAAGGTGAAAAAAAAGGACCCTAGAGAAGAGATCAGAGACTACAGATTCACCCTGGAGAGGAGACCTTCAGGTTCAGCACCTGCCCCCAGCTGACAGGTGAGCTGCCTCCCCTACTTTGCTGCAGTCAGTATGTCCTTCACACTGAACTACATCATCTATGACCAGGAGCCAGCTCTCTGCTGTCCTGAGCCACCACATGATGTGATAGTTTGAAATGTCTCAGAGGCTTATGTTTGGAATGTTCAGTTCCCATACAGTGGTACTGTTTAGAAAGGCTGTGGAATCTTTAGCAGATAGGATCTGGCTGGCAGACGTGGACCCTTAAAGGTAGGCTGTTGAAGGCTGTAGCCCACCCCTGATCAGTCTGCCATGTAGTGAACAACTTCCACCACACACTCTCACTGCCGTAAATTCACCTCCCATCCCTTACCTTCCCTGACATAATGGATTGAAACCTGCAGAAACGAGGAGAAAAAATTAATTTCTCCTTCCTTGTTTCTGCCAAGTATTTTGCTTATTGCAATGTAAGAGTCCCTGCCATGAGATGTCCCCTCTGTCTTCCCAGTCTGCAGACACCATGGCAAATGACATCTTTCTCCTTTGGTGTCAGTTCCCTGTTCCCTTTGATCTTGTTGATAAATCTTGTTCTTTCCTTTGTAGTTTGATTTGAAAGTTAAAATTGCAAATATCTCATTTCGTCCCCATCAGGAGAAGTTGCGGGACTTCAAAGGCTGACACCAAAAGGAAGAAAAGAAGCTGGGGCTGTGGTTTATTTTTGGAATAGTCAGTTCCTGGTTAATTTGCTCATTAATTTCATGACTACATGAGCTGGGTGAGGACCAGAGCATCCCAGTGACTGTGGCCTCACAAGGGGGCATTATCAGCATTATCTTTCCTCTGGGAATGTGTCTCAAGGGGGAGGGGAAGGTCCTGTGCCAGGGTGCCTTGGTGGGGCCTTAAACTCTCAAACCCAGCCCTCAGTGACCTAGTTCCTCCAACAAGGCCACACCTCCTAAACCTCCCCCTAATAGTGCCACCCACTGGGGACCAAGTATTCAAATACATGAGCCTGTGGGGACATCCTCAATGAAACCACCTCAAATGGGGCAGGAGGAAGGGAAGCAAGGATGGAGGAAGGGGGTCCTCTTCTTTTGAAACGTCTACTTGCTATCCTTTAGCATTGTCCTACTGGATCTGATGTGCTTCCCCTAAACCTGGAGTCCTACCGTGCACCAGGCCAGGGCCATGGATGTGCACACCCAGTGGCAGTTAGAGGCTGCTCTCAAGGTGGTCAGCAGGGAGACCCATGGAAGGACATGAAGTCAAGGAAGGGAACATGGAAGGAAGGGATGTACCTCATGAACTCGCACAGTCTGGAACATTAAGAACTTGGGCTGGAGAGATGGCTCAGTGACTTAAGAGCACAAACTATCCTCCCAGAGGACCTTAGTACAGTTCCCAAATCTATGTTAGAACCCTTGACAACTTTCCTGCAACTCCAGTTCCAAGTTGAATCCAATACCTCTGACCCATAAATATACACAGACATACAAAATAGTCATAAATAAAATAAATCTAAAGAGAACTTGCTATAGGACCATCCAGATAACTCCAGTCTGACCTGAGTTCAATCCCAAAAACCTACAGTGAAGAAGAGAACTGGCCTTCAGAAGTTGTCCTTTGATCTCCACACATGGAGAGAAGGGAGGGAGAGGGAGAGAGATATAAAGACAAAATAGTCTTGCAGTGAGAACCAGAGAGGCTATTTGAGGTTACACCTGGACACTACAGGTTGGCTCACACGCAGCTTTTCTGAGTCTTGTGTAGCATCAGAGAAGCTTCAGTTTAGGGTGAGCAGATAACTTAGGACTGACCATCCCAGCTGGGGTGAGTAGTTGTAGCTTGGTTAGGCCACCATGGCAAGCATATTAGCTGCCAGCACATTCTATGTTATTACAGTATCCAATTGAGTTGATATGGATTTCATCGCCCATCTTCTAGACTCCCTTGCAGCTAGCAGTGGCTATGTGACATAGTACCCATGACTGAACCACTTTCTCCAAAACACATGAAAGTCTTAATCCCCAATACTACAATAGAAACAGGGTCAGTCAGTTAAAATATTATCAGTTAATGGGGAGTGGCATGGGAGTAGGTAGGCCCTTACCCAATATGACTGATATTCTTAGGAGAGAACACTGGAGCCAAACACTTAAGAGGAGCCATGTGTGATGGCTCAAGAACCACCTAGGAGAAGAGCCTCTGGAAATGCATGCGAGGGGGCTTCTGGATTGGGTCAGGTGAGGTAGGAGGACACATCCTAAGCATGGGCTGAGGTTTGGAACTGCATAAGAAGGAGAAAGCTGAGCAGCAGCCTTCATCTGTCTCTGCTTCCTGACTGTGATGCAGAGGGACCAACACCTCTTCTCTGCCATGATGAAGTATATCCCCTTAAACCAAAAGTCCGAATAAAGCCTTCCTCTCTTAAGCTTCAGTCTGGTATTTAATGATAATAATAAGGAAAGTAACTAATTTGCCAAGTGAAGAAAGGCAGAGACAGTGAGGAGCCCACAAGCCAAGGAATGCCAGACACCAGCAGAGGCTAGAAGAGGCCAAGGAAAATTCTTCTAGAGCCTTCAGGGGGAGCATGATCCTGACAACACTTTGACTTGTACCTCTTGTTTCCAGCATGGGAGACAACACATTTGCATTGCTGTTATGCACTGAAGCTGTGACACTTCATTACTGTAATCCCAGGAAACAGATATGTTTAATAATAAAATGTAAGTCGAATCCATCAACCCATGCCTGGCTTTACAGAGAGGACATGAGATCTGAGGAAAACATACATGCAGCATGGGAACCAAAGCCTGTGTGCTCCACACAGCAGGGATGCAGACATGGTGACAGCCACGGAAACACCAGGGCCAACAGACACAGGGCAGCAGTGTGGAGTGACTGATGTCACTTCTCAAAGAAATGAAATGGGATTACAGCAAGTGTATGTGTGTGTGTGTGTGTGTGTGTGTGTGTGTGTGCGTGTGTGTATGTGTGTGTGTGTATGTGTGTGTGTGTGTATGTGTGTGTGTGTGTATGTGTGTGTGTGTGTATGTGTGTGTGTGTGTGTATTTTAAAGAAAGTCATAGGTGGGCTTACTAGTGCAGGTCTATCATGTCAGCTCCTTGAAGTGCTGAGGTAGGAGAATTTTAAGTTCAAACCTTGCCAGAGTTACAGAGTGAGGTGAAAGCCAGTCTGGGCTATTTAAATGCTAAGAATGGAAGAGAGGGGATGTAGCTCAGGAGTAGAGTACTTCCTAGCATTCATGAGACCCTGTTTAATCCCCAAGACAAGGAAGAAGGAGGGGAAAATGAAAAAGAAAGCCTCAGGCACTGGGGAGATGACTCAGCGATTAGGAACAATGGTTGCCCCTCCAGAGGTCCTAACTTTGGCTCACAGCACATGCATGGCTGTTCACAACTGTCTGTAACTCCTGTTCCAGGGGATCTGATGCCCTCTTTTGAATTCTGTGGGCACCAGGCAGGAACATGAAACCTATACATACATGTGAGCAAAACACTCATAAACATGAAATAAAACTAGAAGCCATCCTACAAATCGCAGTAGACCAAGTAAACCCACTCTCTTCTGTATTTTAATTCTTTTCAAATAAATAAAGTATAAATAAAAAATTTACATTTAATTAAAAATTAAAAATAAAGCAAGAATAATCAACATAAAGGAAGAAGTCTGGCATAGAGATTGGCATTAGAAAGCCAGATGGGACCGAGGTTGGACACAAAGATAGGTTCACAGATGCTAGGGTGAAACTTATAAGCAAAGCTGTTCACCTAGGCAGCATCACATAAACTCTCTGCCACAAGAACAGAGGATTCATGGAGCATGGAGCGGGAGGAGGCGGGTTACAATGAAGGATGTGACTCACAGCCGCCTTTGATTCCTCTAATAACCTGACTTCCTGATGACAAAGGAAATGTACGTACAAGCCCTGGCTCGGCAGAAGAGGAGGCGCTTGAGAATTAGTTACCCAAACAAGTTGTCACTCACATCCATGGCTACGGAATGACGTGCTGGGACCCGCACGATGTCCTTACATGGCTACGTGGATCACTCTCTCACACCCATAATAGATTCCATTGCGTATTAAAACCTAATATGCCCTAAAATAAGCAACAGCAAACACTGTGGGGGGGGGGCGCTATATATTTGAGGTGAGAGTTGCCTTAGTCTCACATCTAATACCAGGCACCCCCCCCCAAATAGATTCCAGATGCTCAAAGGAATTAAATAACTAAATATATGAGAGGGGAGGTTGTTAAAAATAGATTTGAATATTTCTTCCAACTTCAGAGAGAGGCTAGCTCCTTCAAAATGTAATCAACGGAAGACATTTCAGAGGAAACCAACATTTGACTATTACATCGAATCTTTTTTTATTTTTATTTTTGGAGATGTGGTGCTTGTGTGTGTTCCTATGTTTGCAAGTGTGTGGGCACACACATATAGAGGTCTGAGGTGGATGTCACGTGTCTTTCTTGGTTGCTTGCTACCTTATACTTTGAGGCGGGGTCTCTCATTTACACTTGGGGTCATGGGTTCCCTACTGCAGCTAACCAGCTTGTTCCAGAGGTTCCCCTGCCCCTGCTTCCCAAGGGCAGGGGTGTGAAGCTGGCCCCATGCTCACCTGTCACTCCCACGGGTGCTGCAGAACCGAAGTCTGCTCCCCTCACTCGAGTAACAAGTGCTTTCCCCACTGAGCTGCCTCTCTCCTGCCCTTATTCCACTGGCATTTAAATCAGCACAGCTTAGCAGCTCTAAACTAACATGTAACTGTGATGTGTTAAGCATGCATGCGTTAAGCAGCAGGTACATACAGATGTGTATGCTACGTTGGTCATCCCCAGGCAGCCTTCAGGGACCTTGGCTTTCCCTGGATTTCTAACAGGCCTAGACACCTCATGCCTGTCTGCAAAGTGGCCCCTGGGTCAGTTTGACTTGAGATTGCCCTTCTCCACTCGAGCAGAACAGGCCATGCCACGGCAGCAGGAAGATTATCTTCAGCATGTGGTGAGTCTATTCAGATTAATTAGAGACTCTCTAAGGTACCCCAGGAAGGAGAGGAGTGGTACACGGCTAACTGATAGTCCCCTTAAAAGACAAATGTCTCAATAGGCTGCAGGGGAGGTGTCCTGGAGAGGACCAACATCCTGAAGCAGGAGACCACCAAAGGGGGCTGAGTTCAGGGCAGGAAACCCACCCCCCCCCAGCAGACTTTCCAGGGCTCCAAGCTGAGTCCTGGTTAATCCCTGGGCCGGTGGCTAAGTTCCAGCCATCAGGCACCTGCAACCCTAGGATGTAGTCTCAGCTCAGCCCCCTAGCCAGCCGGTGACCTGGGCCATGTCTGAAGAGTGTCTTAAAAATAAGAAGGAGAGAAGGGATTAAATGAAGAGAGCCAGAGGTGGCGCTGAGTGCTCTGGTGGCATTCCTGGGCTGTACCCAGCACTCCAGCCACCACTTCTGGGACAGTCTGGAGGGACATGGAACATGTGCACATTATGCCTGTATGACTGAAAGCTGAGAGACCATGGTGGAAGGGAAGGACTGCAGTGAGCAGCGATGGGAAACCATCATCATAGCTGCAAAGCTGACAGGGGCTGAGGACAACACAGAGATAAAGGAACTGCCAGGACGTGGCTAGGGCCATAGTCAGGCAGGCCTGGTTCTGCTGGAGTCTCAGCTGCTGTGGTGGTTTGAATGAGAATGGCCCCTATAGGTTCATATATTTGAATGCTTGGTCCCCATACTAGAAGTGTTTGGGAAGGATTAAGAGGCGTGGCCATGTTGGAGGAACTATGTCCCTGGGGGGGTGGGTTTTGAGGTTTCCAAAGCCCATGTCTCTCTCTGTCTCTCTGTCTCTCTCTCTCTTTCTCTTTCTCTCTCTGACTGCAACTTACAGAGGGATGTGAGCCCTTAGCTCCTGCTACAGCACCATGCCTGCCTGCCTGCCTGCCTGCCTGCCTGCCTGCCTGCCTGCCTGCCTGCC
>JADRCD010197863.1:0-21830 GCA_019843815.1 Montemys delectorum
GCTCAGGCTGTATCCCATGGGGCTAGAAACCCTGGCTTGTAGGCAGTCAGCAGCTGGCTTGGCTTAGTGGTTGTGGCTTGGCTTGGTGGTCGTGTCTGGGGGCACAGAGAGGCATTCTATGGGAGACTAGATGGAGATTCTTTAGGAGAAAGCCTTCTCAATTGCTCCCCACGGTGGATCCTGATAAAAAGAGGCAGTCCATGGTTTTAAGGCATTTGTTCTCATGGTGGAAAGTAGATGAACTGAACCGCACGCCACTTCTCAGGGAGGGCAGGAGGTTAAATATCTTTTGCAGGGAGGAGTGTCCAGGAAGGAAAGCTTAATTGGCTAAGCCCTTTAGGCCTTTAGGTACCTCATAAAAATGGAGCTCTGTCTTGAGCCTTTATGATCTGTGCTCACGTCCTCTACCTGCGTAGGTGGGGCATTGCCCTTAAGTGACTGATGGCCACAAATCTGTGGAGGGCTGCGGCCTCAGGTCAGGAACCTAATGTCTGGGAACCAGACAAAACATCTGCCGTCCCTTTGGCGTCACCTAGGTTTCTAGTCTTAGCTCAACCAGGAACCAAGATGACTTTCACGGCCCTACATTTTGTGAAATCAGAGAAAAGGACATTCAGTGTGTTCCTATATATGCACATATATATATGCATATGGTAATTATTTTGTTTTTGTGTATTGTTTTTGTAGCAATATTATACAAATATTTAGTGTGAAAAGCAGTCTAACAGACATATAAACTAATGGAGCAGAAATAAAGTAGCACATTTATGGTCACCACTTATTTGACAAGCGCACAAAATGGGGCCGTTTCTTTAATGAATGTTGTAGAGAAAAGTACATATTCACATATAGGAAGATGAAATTATCTCTAGATACACATGTGGAATCTAAGCAAAATGTGTTAGAAATATAAATGTAAGCCTTAGAAGTATAAAAACCACTGGGAGAAAATATGATTGACATTGGTTTGGAAAAGTTTAAAAAATGGCCCCAAATAAAAGCAACAAAAGAGGCATGCTATATTACATCATGCTGAAACTCATATTTGCACAGCAGAGGAAACAGTTAATGTTTGAAAAGAAACTTCATAGAGTGGGGCAAAATACTCATCAACTATATATCTGACAAGGGGTTAACATTCCAAGAATATAAGGATCTTGTTTTTTATTAGATATTTTATTTATTTAGATTTCAAATGATATCTCCTTTCCCAGTTTCCCCTCCGGAAAAAAAAAAAACAAAACTGTTCCCTTCCCCCTCCCCCTGCTCACCAACCCACCCTCCCCACTTCCTGGCCCAGATATACTGCTACACTGGGGCATAGAACCTTCACAGGACCAAGGGTCTCTCCTCCCATTGATGACCGACTAGGCCATCCTCTACTATACCTATGCTGCTGGAGCCATTAGTCCCACCATGTGTACTCTTTGGTTAGTGGTTTAGTCCCTGGGAGCTCTGAGAGTACTAGTTAGTTCATATTGTTGTTCATCCTAAGGGGATGCAAACTCTTCAGCTCCTTGGGTCCTTTCTCTAGCTCCTTCATTGGGGACCCTGTACTCAGTCCAGTGGATGGCTGTGAGCCTCTACTTCTGTATTAGTCTGGCACTGTCAGAGCCTCTCAGGAGACGGCTATATCAGGCTCCTGTCAGCCAGCATTTGCTGGCATCCACAATAGTGTCTGGGTTTGATGATTGAATATGGGAAGGATTCCCAGATGGAGCAGTCTCTGGATTGTCCTTTCTTTATTCTCTGCTCCATAGTTAGTCTCTACAACTCCTTCCATGGGTATTTTGTTCTCCCTTTTAAGAAGAAACGAAGTATCCACACTTTGCTCTTCCTTTTTCTTGAGTTTCTTGTGGTTTGTAGATTGTACTTTGTGTATTCCAATCTTCTGGGCTAATATCCACTTATCAGAAAATGCATAGCATGTGTGTTCTTTTGTGATTGGGTTACCTCACTCAGGATGAGAATTTCATGAATTCATGAATTCATTGTTTTTAATAGCTGAGTAGTACGCCATTGTGTAGATGTACTACAATTTCTGTATCCATTCCTCTGTTGATGGACATCTGGGTTCTTTCCAGTTTCTGGCTATTATAAATAAGGCTTCTATGAACATAGTGGAGCATGTGTCCTTATTACGTGTTGAAGCATCTTCTGGGTATATGCCCAGGAGTAGTAGAGCTCTGGTAGTACTATGTCCAATTTCCTGTGGAAACACCAAACTGATTTCCAGAGTGGTTGTACCAGCTTGCAATCTCACCAGAAATGAAGGAGTGTTCCTCTTTCTCCACAACCTCTCCAGCATCTGCTGTCAATATAAAGATCTTAAATAACTCTATAGCAAATACCAATAAAAATGAAATCAGCAAGGAAAGGGAACAATGTAAGGTAAGGCTATGAAATAGGTAGGGTAACTCAGAGAGTCTGAGTAGATCATTCCCAAAAGAAGACATCCGAAGATCCAGCAAGTCTAAAAAATACTGCAATACTACTACCTGTCAGGGAAATGTACGTCAGATGCTCTGTGTGGTCACACACCTTTCATTGTGGCTGTTATCAGGAAGGCAGACACAGCAGAAGTTGCTGCAGGTGTGGTAAAAGGCAATCCTCATATTCTGCTGTGAATGTAAATTGTTAGTGACATGTGGAAAGCAATATGTATGGTTATCTTAATGATAGATATAGATTTACTTATAGTATTTGATCCAAGCGCAAGACAATCACTGAATTGAAAGAATGACTGTGTTTCCATGTTCAATGTAGCAGGCAAGGGCATCATTATAGAAAATCAGTAATGGTTTGGACCTACTGATGAGTAAAGAAAAAATAATCTATCCGGTAGAATATTACCCAGTATTAAAGAAGAAAGCAATTCAGTTGTGAATGATATGGATGAGCCCAGGAGACACAATGGTAAGTGAAATAAGCTAGACACAAAGAAGCACATGACTTGTCTCCATTATGTTTGGGGTCTAAGATGCCAAGTTTGTGGAAGCAGACCATAGAACATGGATGACCAAATACTGTTTGAGACGATACATGGAAGGAGAACACAGCAATTGTATAAAATTACACATTTCAGCTGGACATGAAAAATAGTCTGCTGATATCTACCATATAGTAGGGTGACTAGTATTATTAATAATACGCTTAAATATTGCTATGATAGATTTTTAATGCTCTCAGTAGAATAAAATGACAAGAACATACCATGTTATTTTAAGTACATAGGCTTGATTTTATAAGAAAAACACATATTGAATCATCATATTGGACATAATATATTTAAAATATGTTTTCAAATTTTAGAACAGCAAATATTTAAGGCTCATTTAAAAAGTGATCAAAAGATTTACAGATTTTTCTTCCAAAAGGTAGATCATTAGCCAGTAAAGCCATGAAAAGGATTTACAAATTCATTATTTTTTCAAAAATATAAACATGAGTCACAATTATCACCCTTCTGGTCATAGTTACTGAGTCTGAGGATTTTGAACTACCTTCAAGTTTTATTATTTCTTAGAAGGACTCAGAATTCAGTGAAAGCTCTTAGAATTGTAAATCCCACTGGAGCTGATGCAGATTAAATTTAGCCAAGGAGGAAAACATATAGGGAAGGGTCCAAGATAAAGGCCAAGGCTGGAGTTCCCAGCAGCCCACGGGGCTAGTCTGTACCCCTTTCCTCTCATTTGTGTGTTACCATTAAGTACAGAGAACCACGGGTGGAGAAATTCTCCAAACTTTAGTGTTCAAAGATTTATTGCTCATTCTTTGTTTAAACCCAATTGCTTGATTGCCTCAATTCAATGGCTGATGATTCTGGAGTGGAGGCTCCCACCCTTGGAGTTTAGAATATTGGCAGACTGTACCCCAAGTCATATTCTTAGACCATCCCTCCTAACCTAAGGGCCCCTGACCAACAAAACCTTAGTATGAGGTATGATGTTTCAGAAATTGCCTTTATGTATTATGTATGTATGTATGTATGTATGTATGTATGTATGTATGTATGTATGTGTATATATCTTTACATTCGTTTACTTGTTTATTCACTTTACATCCTGATCACAGCCCACCCTCATCAGAAAAATGGAGACTCCCCAAGGGTACCAACCAACCTGGGCCCATCAAGTCCCAGCAGGATTAAATGCATTCAGTAAAGCCAGACAAGGCAGTCCGGCTATGGGAAAAGCATCCAAAGGCAGACAACAGAATCAGAGACAGCTCTTGCTTTAATATTAGGGCCCCCACATAAAGACCAAGCTTGCACAACTGCTACTTATGTAGGGGGGCTAGTTCCAGCCCCTGCATACTATTTGGTTGGCAGTTCAGTCTTTGTGAGCCTCTATGGGCCCAGTTGACACTAGGCATCTTCTTGTGGTTTCCTTAAGCCCTCCAGCTTCCTCGATCCTTCCCCCAACTCTTCCATAAAACTCCCCCAAGCTCCAGCTGATGTTTGATCTGTTTTCATCTAATGCTAGATGGAATCTCTTAGAAGAGTTATGCTTCTGAGTATCATTAATAGTGTAAGAGGTTGGCTCTCTCTCATGGGATTGGTCTCAAATCCGGCCAGTCATTGGTTGACCATTTCCATAGTCTCTGCTTCAACTTTATCGTTGCATATCTTATAGACAGGACAAATTTGGGGTCGAAGGTTTTGTGGGTGTGTTGGTATCATCCTCCATTCACTGGAAGCCCTGCTTTGTTACAGGATGTGGCCAACTCAGCTTCCATATTCCCTGATGATGCTAGGAATCTCAGCTAGGGTCGCCCCCATAGACTCTAGGGAGTCACCTCAGTCCTAGGTCTCTAGCTTGTCCCATAGATGCCACCCAACTGATTTACACAATAGAATACTGCTCAGCTATTAAAAAACAAGGAGATCATGAAATTTGCAGACAAACAGGTAAAATTAGAAAATATCCTGATTGAGGTATCCCTGACCCAGAAATACATACAAGATATGTAGTCTCTCATAACTGAAGATAAGACGTAAAGTACAGTATAACCATGTTACAGTCCACAGACCCAAAGAAGCTAAGTAACAAGAAGGTACCAAGGGAGGATCTCTCTCTTTCATCTCTAGTTTTGTCTTCTTCTCCTGATGGGTCTGTCCTCGGTGTTACACCTTCCCGGAAAACACTTTCTCTGTGAGCTATCTCATCCAGGAGTTTCTTGAATCTCCCACATTCCTAGCATGGTTGCTTTCTCTCTCTCTCTCTCTCTCTCTCTCTCTCTCTCTCTCTCTCTCTCTCTCTCTCTCTCTCTCTCTCTCTCTGTCTCCTCCCATTCCCCTCCTCTTCCCCTTTCCTTCTCTCCCTCCCCTTTCCTTCTCTCCCTCCCCTCTTTTCTCTCATTGTGTGTGTTTGTGTGCTTGTCTCGTTAAGCTTCTTTATGGTGGGTCTGGCTCATATCAGAAAGTACTCCAGAGACCTGGTTTAAATGAAAGGCTCTATGGAATGCACTGTATTCCCACAACTCAGATATTTGTCTCCAGAATTACCTTCCTGCAGTAAGAATTTTTCAGTTTTTTTTTTTTTAAAAAAATCAGATGAAGCAAAATCTGTCGAGTGTGATGTCTCAGAGGTGGATAATAACCAAATTCTGACATGGCAAAAATAATGATAAATCTTTTCTCTCTTTTGTTTCTGTGCTCTTTTACTGAAAATGAATACTTTCTGTATATATTTGACATTATACTGGAAGACAATGATCCAAGAAAATATAAGTTCTTTGTCATAATTTAATATTGATGATTTCTTGTTTTCATGAATTTGCCTGTTTCTTATAAACTAACGTGAACTGGAATACATTTCTTGCAGTTAGCATCTTGTAGTTTAATTTACCACACTTTAAGAAAAATTTTTCCTGGTAAATTTGTAATTGAGTAAACTATACTTTAAAATTTAATATATAATACATGAACATTTTATGAACAAACCAATTAGATCTAATACATTTTTATGCATTTAAATTAACAAAATTACTTTAAGAAATACACGAGATGCTAAAATGTTAGCATTGCATTTATCTCTATATTCCCTGATATATCTTCATTCTTTATACGCAATAACAAAACAAAGAAATATTTTTGGAGTCTGCAAAGTCCTTGTATATTAAATTTTTGCTCCCCTGAGATCCTAGCTCCCACCAACTAAACATGCTTTATTTATATGCTAAAGCTTAGACAGGCAATGAGAGACACCCCTCTTTGTGCTCTTGAATAGGTCCGTGTGCTTTTAGAACCAAGTTCACATGCATTATCAAGTCTGCAATGATGAACATCATTTGACTTACGCTTCCATTAGCCTCTGTGAATTCTACATCCTAACCAGACTAGTAAACCTGTAGTGTTTGTTTTTTTTTTTTTTTTTTTTTTTTTTTGAAACTTTGTATCTTACTGGTCAGAGTGTTATTTTTTTAAGATTTGTTTTAGGAGAATGAACGTTTTGCTGCTCTTGTGCTTGTGCAGCACATGCATGCCTGGTGCCTTTGGAAATCAGAAAGGAACATCAGCATCCCTGGAGTTGTGAGCCACTGTGAGGGTGGTAGGTACTGAACTCACTATCTCTGAAAGAGTAGCAAGTGCTCTTAACCACTGAACCATTTCTCTAGCCCTTAAAAGAGAGCTTTTGTTGCATTTACTGTATGTTTTCTCATAGTATGTTTAATTCTTAATCTAATAAGGACTTTAAGATCAGCACAGCCAAATAGCATTTTATAACTTGTTTTAATGCTGAAGCCATGATTTCCCGAAGCATTTCTTAGGTCCTGTGATCACTATAACACATTTTGAGAAATGCTGACCTAAAAGAAAATCTCAGAGACATAAACAAATTTAGGAAGTTTTGTGCACTCTCTGGTAGCTTGTTATGACATAATAGCATAATAAATTTTGGTGATAACAATAGCGAGAGGGTTGTTGATGCAATTACAGTTTGGAGGATAATTAAATGCTTCATGCTAATCTTCCTTCAAAGGCCATGGAGTCACAGAAGGCCATTGAAACCAGAGTAGGACTATCCAAAGTGGAAGATAACTTCTGCTTTAAGTGTGAAATGTATAACTGCATTGTAGAAGCCAAATATCTATGACAAGAAATTAATTAGGAAGCCACTGTGGTGGGACAGTAAAAGTAATGAGGATATGGCCTAATATAGGGCATGGTGAGTGGAATACAGAACATTACAAAAATAAATAGAAAGTATGGTAAGAATTGAAATAACGACCAGTGAAATTTATTGCATTAACTAATTAAGAATTAAAATTTAATCATCTTGAATACATTAGAAATTTATTTGGTAAAATTCAATTGACATTCTTTGTTATGAAAAATAAAGAAGAATCTGTCTCGGTAAATATGAAATAGAATAAGTTGAAAAAGAGGATTTAACAGAAGTCTACATATGTATGTACACACACACACACACACACACACACACACACACACATGCACAGAGACTTAAAAATACAATGAAAGACAAAGTCTATCAATGTGATAGTAGATGAGGCATAGCAGGGCCTCTAGAGAGGCCACATGGGAGGGGCTGGAGGAAGAAAAAGGAAGAGGAAGTGATATCATTCTATTTCAATTTAAATAATTAAAAGTTTCATGAAAATTTTTAATTACAATCAGGATTTATGGAGGTCTCTTAATGTGAACAATTTAAGAACAGTGTTAAAGTTAAAACTAAAATGTGTATAAAGAATGGAGAAGTTTGGCTTCTAAAACATGATTTTAAGTTTAAAAATGATTTTTCATTTTTAAAGTTATGAGTCTGTCTGCATGTTTAGAGTTTAGTCAGCATAAGTACAGTGTGTCCCTAGACAAGAAGTCTGACCCCCAGGGGCTTGAGTTACAGAGATTAGGAGACAGCCAACATTGGTGCTGGGCACTGAACTTTGATCTTCAGTAAGAGCTACAATTCTCTTAGCAGCTGTGCCATCTCTCCAGACTCTATTTTAAACTTAAAATTTTCTTTATGTATTATTTGACAATTTGATATGGACATACTTCAACATATACAATGAGTTTTGATCATATCCAGTCCCCATTCTGATTGGGGTTTGATTTAATATAATTTTTCTGGAAATCCTGCAAGAACAATATTTCCTGACCATGATTGACAGCAGTACTACTCTATAGGCATCAACAAAAATATTTAGAAGGCAGTGTGACCACATATCTATCTAACAAAACAACAGTAATAGTTTAACCTGTAAAGCCTATGACTTCCAAGCCATGGACCTTTGAGCATGCATACAGTGGTAGGCATAAATCTCCTGTTGAATAGGCCTCAGATCCAAAAAGAAAAGAAAGAAAAAAGAAAAAAAAAGTGCTTGGTTACCACATAATAGTCAAGCCAGTGGGCACATTTCCCATAGCAGATCACTATTTCAGCATGCAGGATTCACGACTGGGTAAGACCCCTAATGACTTTATTCTCCAATGGCCTGTATATGGAAACTCTTAGAATTATAAAATCTAGCCAATGGGGAGGAATCTTCTGGCTCAGTTCCAGTTTGATTCCTAAATATCTTCCAAAACATTACATCACGTCTTTATTAAGAGGGTCTTGTGACCTAATTCTTGTGAGCAAGGGAGACAATGACAAGAGCCTGTATTTTTTGAGGGTAGTCTCTCCTTGACCAAAATAGGAAGATATTACCACTGATATTTTCATTTAGTAACATGTGGTTTCTGGGAGCTGCATTATCTATCTATTCAGGGTACCTCCATTCAAATTAGTCACTTTCTATATGGCGTTTCATATATTGTTGCTTTAGTCAACCTCCAAACCAACCCCTCCTTTCCCCTATATCAACTTATCAATGAGTAAACCTTTCGGTTCCCAATACTCCTTTCTAGTTCCTTATTGCATTTATTTTACTGCTTCTAAACATTTTAGCAGAATGTGTTAGATGCTAGAAGGTGGAAATCCTGATCCCCTTTCAACTCATGCTACATATGTTATCTTGCTTCTTCAAGCAGATACAGAAGCGCCTAGGAACTGAAAAAGTGGCAAAGGACAGGCTTCTGTTGTTCACATCCGTGAGCAGTGACAAAGCATTTGGATTTCAGTGGTGCCAATCATTAGTATTCCACAGAGGTCAGACCCTTCAGCATTTGTCACTGTTCAGAATTCCCCTACACAGCATCACTGTTGTAGACTAAAAAAGTGGACCCTGAAGCACGCTGCTGCACATAAGCTTGCCAGTCCTTAGGTGTTGCTATAGTCAACTCTCGGAAGCAGCACTTCCTGACTTTTTACTATACTATCACTGTGTCTGTGTTTCTGGATAAGGTATTTTCTTGGCAAGACAGTTCCCAGATGTCACTGAGGTTATAATTCCTGGAATCTCAGCCTGGAGTTTGACCCCCTAGATCATACAATAATTGTATAAGCATACTGTGTCCTGTATCAGCGCCATTCCACGGATGGTAAGGAAGAAGCTACTTATGCTATCTACTGTGTGTAAACTCCTGTTTTGTATGGCTCCATTATTTAATACATTCACAGCCTAGTTTTTATTTTAATACAAAGGAAAAATTTGTAAATATAGCTACAAAATTGTGTATTCCCCTTACAAAAAAAATGAGAAAACCATTCTTAATCACATCACAGGAAGCAAAACATCTTTTCCATGGAGAGAAAAATCAATTCTAACAATTTAAATGTTCACAAAAAATTTTCAAGTTACAATATGTATTTTTGTGGAGTTGAAGAATCTCATTTGGAAATTTGAAGAGCTCAAAATAGATTTAAGTGATTTATATTAACTTAATTACTGAGTGATAATGACAATAATGGCAGTTAACTACCGGATCTTTAGAGTAAGTTATGATGTCGGAATAAGACTAACATGTGTGTTCATCACAAACAGAAACACCTTTTAATAAAACCCTTACAATAGTGAAATTCTTGTCCTTAAAACTTGTGCTTTTAAATGTTAAACAAAATATACTTCCACATGTAGCATGTTCTTAATTCCAATTATACTACATAATTTTACTGTCTGTATTATATTTTTTATATTTACAATTGTTTCAAACAAAATTATTCCATATATTATTTTATGACATAGAAGTGAAGAGTGTTTTAGGCTTCAACTCTTTGTTCATAATATATAGGAACAGAATACTCTTCAGGAATATTCTATCAGTTTGTTAATTCAATTAATTTTTTATTATAATTGGCATGATAATTATTTTTTCTAGGTACAGAAATATGACTCATCTGGTATTTTTTCCACTATTTATTCTCTCTCTCTCTCTCTCTCTCTCTCTCTCTCTCTCTCTCTCTCTCTCTCTCTCTTTCTCGTTCCATTGCACCAAGTAATCTTCTAGTGAGATATTTAATAAAAAGGATAATAATGAGCAATCTTATTTCAATTTCAGAGAAAAGGCCCACACACTGAATGATGGACGTTTGCTGATGTTTCTCATACAAATGAAATGCCATCCTCTTCCAGTAGTTGCAGAGTTTTATAGGGTTCAATTTAAAGAACAAGTAGGCCTCAAACTTACGTGTATACTCCAGAATCTACAGATAGATGGTACGTTTTCCCCACTGCTTTATACCATTGAGCCCATTGATTTTAAATGTCCACAGAAATGTCCATCCCTAATATAAGCAGTCTACAGAACATGCACTGCCTTTTAAGTAATTATTCTTTATTTCACTATCTAGTATTTTATATATAATTGATGCATCTGTGGACACAATGCAAATTGCTGATCATTGCTCTTTCTGATGATATGTATTATTTCTCAATGCTAGAAGAGACGAACAATTTAGCTTTACTTGGTTTTATTTGACTTATTCCACACAGCATATAAAGTAGTTGCTTTTATTCGTGATTTTTCACAATGTGTCATTTTTGAAATTCAACATATCAACTCCAATCTCTGCTGTCCATATACTTCTTTAAAGCTTTCATACAAGGTATTTTGAGTATTTTGATCATATTCACTCCCATGTCTCCCTGTAGCTACTGCCAGATTATACTTCCCTGTACTTGATAACCTTCGTGCCTTTTTTATTAATTTTAAAAGACTTTATACTTCATAAAACATATGCATATTAATCAGATGATAATTTTAACAGTAGTTCAATTTTCTATCAATATAAAATGTTTCTACTGTCCGTTTTCTTCATTTGGATCTGAGACTCAGCTCAAGAGGGGCAGGGGATGGAGGGGGAAACTGCATTTAGGATATAATATATATGAGAAGAATAATTTAAAATAAAAAAATAAACATGCTGAGGTAGACTCAGGAAAATCTACAAGATCCCAATTCTCTCTTTCTGTCTCTTTGTAAAAATAATACATTAAGTTCAATCTGAGCTGCCTATATATTCTTGAGTGTGGGACCCTTCCTTAAAGCATGGTTGCCAGTGTCCATCTCATTAATCACATTGACTTTCCTATCCCAGAAGCCATGAACTGACAATAGTTCCTGAGTTAGGTTGGAGATGATAAGCTTGACCTTGTTCCTTGTTCAGATCTTGTGCAGGCAGCCATACCTGTTGTCATTTCATAGACGCAGCCATTGTCCTACATTCAGAAAAATGTCTTTAGCTCTCAACCATTGAGAAGTTCAATTTTCAACATATGTCTATTTTTGTTTTTATTGGTTACTTTATTTATTTACATTTCAAATGTTATCCCCCTTCTTGGTTTCCCCTCCACAAACTCTCAATTCACTCACCACCCCTGCCCCCTAATCTGAGGATAGGGTGGGAATGATGATACAAATGTCCGACACTGGATTAGACACTCCGGTGACATTTATTCGCTAGTCTTGGACCTGTTATGAGTTTCTAAGTAAGTCATCATCTATTACACAAAGAAATTGTGTGGTGATGCACTAATCTGAGCTTAGATTCAGAGATATACTTCTTGTTGCTTATCCTAGAAGTAGTATTCCACTGAATTGATATGTCACACTTTTTTTCCCACTCAGATATTAAGGGACACTCAAATTAGTTCTAGTTCTTGATTCTATAGATAAGACACACGGGCAGCTTGTATGATCATAGGTTTTATTTTGTCATTACATAATCAGGAATAGAAAGTTTGAATAATAATACAACACACCTGTAACTTTTAATTAAGCATTGTATCAGCCAAGAAAATGTTAAATTTATCTTGAAAGCAATATTCCTCTCTTTAAATTCAGCAATGAGCAATGTGACCATTTCATTTTAATCATAGTTTCACCAGCACTTTGAACAGTCAATCTTTTTAGATTTACCTATTTTTATGTACTATGAAAATAGGTCCTGCTGGGTTTAATCTGCATTTCCCTAATGAACAGCAATGTTGAACATCTTAATTGGTTTATTTTTATAATATAAATATTTATTCAAATTTCTTACCCTTTTAAAATTGAGTGATAATTGTTTTCTTATTGTTGAGAGCTCTTTGTGTACTCTAGATAGAAGTACTTTGTCAGATACATGATTTGCAAATCCTGTCTTCTACTTGGTGATTTGGAGTTTATGTTCTTCATTATATCTTACATGGAAGAGAAGCTTTAATAAGTCTGAAAGGTTAACTTATTAACTTGCTCCTCCTGGATGGAGCTTTTGGTGTTGTGACCACAGAATCTTAAATCACCGATATTTTCTTATACAATTTCTCTTATATTATTTTCAGGTTTAGGTTTTATATTGTTGTCATTCTTCATTTTGAATTAATTTTTATACAATGAGGAATATATTGTACTAAATTTTAAAAGACCATCCAATTTTCTTAGTACAGTTTCCTGAAAGGATTGCTTTCTTAAACATTGCCTTATTTTCATAGTAATGTTTGGAAGTTATTTATTTCTATGTGGGTCCATTTTTTTTTTTTTTTGCACATGAATGGATCCATTGATGTATTTGTAATTTTTTTGTCTTGAAATCCAGTTTGTATATGCATAGGGGATTCTCTCTCTCTCTCTGTCTCTCTCTCTCTCTGTCTCTCTCTCTGTCTCTCTGTCTCTGTCTCTCTGTCTCTGTCTCTCTGTCTCTCTGTCTCTCTCTGTGTCTGTCTCTCTGTCTCTGTCTCTCTGTCTCTGTCTCTCTGTCTCTGTCTCTCTGTCTCTCTGTCTCTCTGTCTCTCTCTCTCTCTCTCTCTCTCTCTCTCTCTCCCTTCCCCCTCCAGCTCTGGACAGCCTGGAACTCACCTATGCCCTCAAACTTGGACATCTTCTTGCCCTCTTGCTTCTCTCACATGCCAGGACTAAAGGTGAGGCCACCACACCCAACTTGAAATCAGATTTTATTTGCCTCTAATTTTGACTTTGCATTTTCAAAGTTCTTCTGCATATTCTAGATCCGGTCTATTCTTATATGAATTTTTAGTATCAGTTGTAAATTTCTACAGAAAAATTTTTCTGTGATTGTTAATGCTATGTGTTGGATCGATAGATAAAATTAGGGAATAATGACAACTTGACAAGACTGACTGATCTCTGCCCTGAGTATTATTCCTCTCTTCAGGTATTCTGCTTTCCCTTGGCTCCACTGGTTGAGAGTCAACTCATCCCATCCTCCCTGCATTCTCTCTTCATCCATGTCATTTTCTCCCATGTCTGCTTCTTTTTCTTTGCTGTTTGGTCCTGAAAATGGCTGCTTTCCTGGTGTTGCCCACATCAAGTCTGTCCACGGAATTGATTGACTTCATGAAACTCCAGCAGAGTCCCTTCTTTCCTGTGGCCTGGAAAGTAACACAGAGCACAGATAATGAGTCATTTTAAGGTTCATTTCTTTTGGTTTTAGTCTCAGTTTCATCTCATATATAAAGCTATTACATCTATTTATGCACAAGAATTTGAAAGGATTTTTTTCTTATTATTAAATGTTTGGGGAAAAAGTTGAATTATATAGTAACTGTGTATATAAATTCACAGTGTCTTACATATTGCAATTTCATAATTTTGTTTCATATGTAGGACCAACAGACCTGTAAGTTCACTCTGGACACAGTAAGTCCTTACTTATTAATAATGTATGTATGCATGTATTTATTTATTGTGTGTTTGTCAGTGTGTTTGTGTGTATGTGTGTGTGTGTGTATATTCATTCTGCGATATGAGGTTATAAGACAGCTTCAGAGAATTGGTTTTGCCCTCTCCTATGTGGATCCCAGAGATGAAACTCTGGTCATGAAGCTGGACAAGAGGTACCGTTTTACCTGGAGATCCATCTCACTGGCTCCAGAGGAAAATTTTTTTAAAATTATCTTGCTGATGATATGATCCATAGTAAATTGTCTGTATTCCTAATTCTTACAAAGATTTTTCTATCTTTGTTTTTATTAACATATTGATCTTTGAATTAAATATTTTCTCTACTTATTTAATACTCTATTTTCTATTGCACATCATCTTTCAACTTTTAGTATTTTTCTTGATATTAATACAGCTGATGAAATAAGCCAGATTGTTTATGGAAAGACCCAATTTGTTACTACCATGGATTAAAGAGTCTCTGTACAGTGTCTTTAAATATTTAAATGACTGATTAGAATTAAAAATTAAGTAAATTGCTGAACTAGTATTTCCTATCACATCTTATATACTTTATTGGTCAAAATGTAAATTGTTAAACAACTTTACAATGCAGCTTTATGAATTCTTAATAAGGCACACATGTATCAAATGAATGATCTTCCTATTCTAATCTTATATATGTACTCCAGGGAAATTTTAGCATATGTCTGCAAAAGAATGTACATGCATACTTCTGGTAAGCTTTATCTGTAGTAACTAAAACCTGCAAACAACTCAAGAAGTCATCAACAGATGAATAGATACACATTAAAAATATGGTGAATTCCCATGATTACAGAAGCCGTAGTGATATCAGCTCTGGTAAAACATGTTCAGCTGTTGGCTTGTTTTCTGCTTATTTTGTTTGCAAATAATTTCACACAAAAGTCCTCACTATTGCCTGAAATAAGGAAAAAGTGAACATGTAGTAAATGATGTAGCTGGGTAGGCAAGGGATTTTTGTCTCAGGATGATGTGTACTTGCCTTAGCTGATGATGGGTTTCTAATATAGTAATAAATTTTTCTTAAATTTTCCCACTCCAATATCTGTTGAAAGTGAGTAGGTTGGGCTGCCAATCTAGATGAATTATAGATGAATTATCATGTTTTCACAAGCTTCAATAACCAAATATTCCAGAATATTTACTATGGCATTTAAGGGGGGATCATCATGTGAAACAAATTACATCAAAGAACTTAAAGGAATTGAAATGTGCCACCAAACTTCAGACTCCTCGTGAGTGGTTGTGTGGGGTGTGCTGGAATATCTGCTTTTCATGAACTTGTCTTTTACAAAATCTAAACATTACATTTTTTGTATTATTTTCCATTTTAACGAGTATTCAGTATATATACAACCTATATGTCATTATATGCCAATCATGACACACAAAGAGTGAGAATAAGCACATCCAACCACTGACCAAATGACCAAAGGCAATAGGAAACAAACTGCCTGTAAACAATTTGAAAAACTGAAGCTTTAATAAAGATTATAGAGATGGAATTTAAAGAAAAGAAAATAATTTTTTCTATTAAAAAGATCTATTATTTCAAAATACTGAAAAATCCATTTTCCATATACTTGTGGAGAATCAGGTATTATCTTCCAGTACTTGGAGAAATTTAAATTGACACATTTTTGAAATACAGAGTTCTAGGCTCTGTCTGAATGTAAACCCTGCATAATAATGGGTGAGTAATTTCACATTTAGATTATGCTAAAGAACTATGCACTCATGGGCAGAAAATCATGCTAAAGTTTATTTATTTTGTCATTGTTGTTAAAATGAAAAAATGATGTGTCCTAAATGTTCATTAATAAGGGAAGGGTTAAATAATTTATAGTACATGTAGGCTACATTAATATCCATAGCTGTTACAAAGAAGGTGATAAATATATTCATATATATTGTATTGCAGATATCAACATAATATACTGTTACATGGAAAAAAGTCATAGAAATATGTAAAATAGAATGCTTTCAGTAAACTACGACTTTGTACATGTAAATGGGTACATTTGTTAAGACATTGAAACTAATCTAAAAGGAAAAATAGAGAAAGTTAACTATTAAAAGTGATTCCATTTAAGGAGGGATGTGAGAAGAGAAAACTGCTGTAAAAATTATTTTACAATTTGCTTTTTATTGTCTTTTAAAAGAATGAAAAAATAGTTATGTTATAGCATCTGACTAAAGTGTGGGTATGTATGGATTAGAAAAATTTTGCAATATCAGAAACTTTTTAGACAGTACTCAATTAAGGATTGTACTAGCTGGTTTTGTGTGTCAACTTGACACTGGCTGCAGTTATCACAGAGAAGGGAGCTTCAATTGGGGAAGTGCCTCCATGAGATCCAGCTGTGGGGCATTTTCTCAATTAGTAATCAAGGGGGTAGGGCCCCTTGTGGGTGGTGCCATCCCTGGGCTGGAAGTCTTGGGTTCTATAAGAGAACAGGCTGAGCAAGCCAGGGGAAGCAAACCAACAAGGAACATCTCTCCATGGCCTCTGCATCAGCTCTTGCTTCCTGACCTGCTTGATTTCCAGTCCTGACTTCCTTGGTGATAAACATCAATGTGAAAGTAAGCCAAATAAACCCTTTCCTCCCCAACTTGCTTCATGGTCATGATGTTTGTGCAAGAATAGAAACTCTGACTAAGACAAGGATGGAGAAGAGATTTAACTTTTAAACTTCCTAACATCATTTCCTAATTGCTGAAGTTTAAGCTCCTAGGTGATAGAGTGGAGGTTCAATTTTTTTTTTTATGTAAAACGTGATTACAGCTCACTTAGGACCAGTGGAGGGGAGTGCTGATGTTGTTTCCAGTAAGAAGGAGACTGTGGGCATCAAAACATGAAATTCTTTACTTCAAAAAAGTTTGTATCAGATTACATGGCCATAGTTCTTCTGTTGTGCCTTCCTCATTTGCTCTACTCTGTTCTGCTTCTTCTTTTCTTGAATGTAGTTAAATAAACAGAGCTTTAGAGAGAAATAGATAAATAAGGGAGAAAACCAAATCCAAGAATGAAAATGAGAGGAAGAAAATGAGAAAAGTATAGAGCAATTGTAATTCTATAATTCATTGCGAGTACTTGCGGAGGCATCCTTGTGAGTCCCAGTACAGGTGATGGCTGCCTTCATGAACTTCTCCAGGGCTTCATTAGTAAATTTTACACTGGGAATTGTGGAGGCGCTGCATCATCTTTGTGAATGGGCTATTGCTGGTGGAAGATAAAAGGTGACTCACAGTACAGGATCATTAGTGTTTCTTAATTAGGGTAGAACCAGGAAGGGCATTGGCTGAGGAACTTATGGTAAAATTCTTTCTAAAATTCCAAGTCACTATTCACTGGGCATTTCCTCTGAATATGTGTAGAGTCATCTCAAATTATGGACCTTACTTTTTAATTAAGGCAAACCAAACTACAATGAGGCTCTAAAGTTGATTTTGTGAAAAACAAAAAACAAAAAACAAAAAACAAAAAAAAAAAAAACGAAAAAGACAAATGTTAACTTAGTGTCCAGGTCAGACAAGGTCCTGGGTTCACCTTACAATATCGTTTCTGAATTTTACTAGTACCTGGAGTTATAAATGTTAATGTGCACAAAAGCATATACAAAACCATTATACAGCATTTTCACATTATGTTTTCTTTGTTGCACCTATTATTTTTCAGATAATATAAATGACATTAAAAAGAGCACCAAGTCACAGTGAAATGGGAGAAAAATGTCCTTGTGTCTATTGCATAATAAGATGATGACAGATAATAAGAAATTGACCAGACATCTCAAAAAGTTGTGAAGTTGTCTATGTAATTTCTTAGTGGATAAAAGTGCTTGTCACCAAGTCTGGCAACATGAGTTTGATCCCAGGAATGCATGATGGAGGGAGAAAACTAATTCCTGAAAGTTAACCTTTGACCTCCACAAACATACATGGTCCCATGTACACATCTTACAAACACTTAATATGGTTAAAAATAAAATAAAAACTCCAGGAGAGAATATTGAAATTTTCCTCAAGAGTAATGAATTTTGAGAAAAGTTGTAATTTATATACTAGTTTGGTAATACTAATTGCCATTTTGACAGGCTCTGGAATAATCTAGGGAATGGGCCTGAAGCGTACCAGTGATGCATTATCTAGTCTTAGGGCATGCTTGTGAAAGATTATGTAGATTCAGATTGTTGGTTGGGGAATACCCATGGATCATACCTGGGTGGGTATCCTGAACTGTGTACCACTGAGAAAGAGGAAGAACACTGCCATTTACATTCTCTGCTTCTAAGTTATGGCTGTGATGTGATCAGATGCTTCAAGCTCTTGCCTGTCTTGACTGAATCCTTGAAGTATGAGCTAAAATAATCACTTTGTCCCTTAAATTGCTTCAGTCAATGTATTTATCACAGTAATAGAAAGAGAAAATGAGACTATCACTTGAACTAATATTTAATAATTAAAGAAGAAAATTTAAAAAAGCAACAACAATAAAAGTGAAGCTCTAAACTCAGAAAATAATGTGTGTCTTGTGACCCAGCCCTTATGATTATGGGCTGAAGTTATTCTTGACAGATAAAAGAACAACTTATTAATATATGTGTTTCTGCATTGTTGCCAGCAAATATTGAATGAGTAGAATGCACTCATTACCTATATCTAGGAATCATTTAATAAACAAGCAAATGAGAAGTAAGTTTGTATTGTCTATGTTTTCCCAAAGACTATTATGGAAATATGAAAAACATATGGTAAATCTATAATACCTAATTTTCAGTTATATACCTTTATTTGAAAAGAAATAGCTGTATACTTCCAGTGCATGGTGTACCATATTTCTGATTATAATTTTGAAAGTACCTATTTGTATCTCATCAACAAAAAAGTATCGCCTACTTTGTGTGTGTTCATGTCTCAACACTGTATTTCCCATATGGGAAACAGTTATAATTGCATCTGTAACATCTACATGTCCTTACGTATACAGAAATAATGCTTGTCTTGTAAAGTTTATAGCTTCAAATTGACTAAATGAAAATAATGAGATTACTATAAAAATCTTAAGTGGAAAATTTTAGATTGTCAAAGAACTTCAGGCAGCATAGAGATCAAGACCCAAGATGGTTTTTTTTTTTCTTGTACCCCCTCTCTCAAAAATGCCTTTGGAAACATGAATGTTTGAATATTTCCAACTGAAATTAGTGTATTAGATTCCATTGTCTTTTTAAAGTAATTGTGCTCTATTGGACATTACAAAGGCCACTGCAGCAGGAAATGCTTCTCTTGTCTCATCCTCTTACAGAAGCTCAACCAACCTGAGCTCCTGGGAAGATGTATGGCGCTTACATGATAGTTTCTGTCAGATTCAAGAGCATAGCTAGTGTCATGTGACACAGCTTGATATGGTGGTAGGCTAACCCAAGGGCCTCTGAGTGTTACAAGATCTTGAATCATATACAGAGAACTATTCAGTATGCATGTGAAATATGCCTTCTCATAGAGACACCTCCTCAAGGACTCTTTTATTTTTATGGTCACCTCCATGTTTCAAGTTTGCCTTATATTTTAAGAGCACTTCTGGGTCTCCTATATTCTCGTTGCATGCATTGTCCATTGCCTGGTTTGTGGGCACTGTGCTGAATCTCCCCTCTGCACAGCTTGTTAATTCTTTCTCTACTATGGTCGGGAATATTTTCTGCTACCCTTACCAGACACTGATTGTGTATTTGAAGAGAATGCAATTGCCCCTTTTTAAACACTAGCCTTATCTCACATAGTGTTCATAGTCAGTGTCAGGTTGAATTTTCATCCTAACCTGAATATTGATACCTGGCCTACTCATGTACATCATTTTTATGCAATTAGCGAGGACACCAATGAACTTAAGGAAAAAAATTGGTCTAAGCATTCACCCTGGCACTGTACTACTTTTTATTTCTCCTCTGGGTAACATTACTCTTATGAAGGAAATTTATTCGGAATGACCCTCCAACTAGCAATTAGGCAGCCTAGTCCATAATTTTCTCATTGAATTGATATTGGAGTAATGAAGTAAGGAATGTAGAGCTTTGTTAAAGTCAAGCAGGGGTCTGCTGTCTCTCTTACATGTCTCTATCCTGCCATTTCTTTATAGAAGATTAATCATATCACCCCATACAATGTGGACATAAGTTTTATCACTTAGTGGTTGATGTCTTAAGTGTGAGCTACTTGTGGTCAGGAAAAGTCTTCATTTAACATATTCAAATTCAGAAACAAAGAGGCAATTTCAGAGGGTTACTAGGAATATACTTTTAATATCAAAATATTCCTGATTATTTTCAATAATGGGAGATATTAAGGGAGACCTCAGCTTTCATAGACATTTGGTCTGTCAAGGAGAATTCAGTGGAGCTTGGTAGTTCAACTTGTAACATGAGGCTGTTTCTGTTTAATAATAACTATTCTTTTTTTCTAGGCCAGAGGAAGATAGAGAAATGGCAGTGTATTTATTTATTTATTTATTTATTTATGGTTTATATATCAAGTTATTTATTTAAATGGTACTTAATCTATGTTTATTGTGTATTTTAGTATTTGATCTATGTACTTTATGGTTCTGGAAATTGAAGAGATTTTCTTTTAAATTAATTTCATCCAAGTTTATGCATTAAATGTTCATCATATTCTCTAGGCTTTCCTCTTAAAATTGTTTCATATATCCCAGGATGAATGATATCAATGGAACAAAAATATCTGTTTGTGGACAATGCATTGTTATGGTATAATACCCCATGGCCATTTCTGACTATGACAAGAGTGACATCCTTGAGCAAGTATGTTTGTGAGGCCTCAGAAGGAAGGCATCATATTTGTAGAACACACTTTTGAGTAGTTTAATTTTTATCTTACTGAATCCATTCAATCTTTTGAAAATTTTTTTATTAGATATTTTCTTTATTTACATGTAAATTTCTCCTTTCCCAGTTTCCCCTCCAAAAAACAAACAAACAAACAAACAAACAATAACAACAAGAACAAACCCCTGTTTCCTCCTCCCTCCCCATGCCTGCCACCTCACCCTTTCCCACTTATTGGCCCTGGCATTTCCCTACACTGGGGCACAAAACTTTCACAAGGCCGAGGTCCATTCCGCCTATTGATGATCAAATTTGCAATCCTCTACTATACACATGCTGCCAGAACATTCAGTCCTACCATGTATAGCCCTTGGTTGGTAGTTGGGTCCCTGGGAGCTCTGAGGGTACTAGTTAGTTCATATTGTTGTTCGTCCTAAGGGGCTGCAAACCCTTCAGATCCATAAATCCTTTCTCTAACTCCTTCATTGGGGATCATGTAAAAATGTTTTTAAGGTATGTGTATGTGGATAATTACATGTGTAGCTGCATGTTCCCATGGACTTCAACAAAAGCAACAAAATCCTCTAGAGCTAGAGTTACAGGAAGCTGTGAGCAACCTGACCTGAATGTTGACATATATTTATTTGTGGTCTGTTTTAATTTATGTATGTTCTAAATTTTCATTTTGTTTTATTATATATTTCTCTTATTTTTGAAATTATAATATTATTTATCATTTCTCTTTTCCACTTCCTCCATTAAAAACATCCAATATCCCCATATTTGCTCTCTTTCAAATCATGGTCTCTTTTCATTAATTCTAGTTGCATCTCTCTCATACACATACAAACACACAAACACATACACACACACACACACAGAGAGAGAGAAAGAGAGAGAGAGAGAGAGAGAGAGAGAGAGAGAGAGAGAGAGAGAGA
>JADRCD010197863.1:28912-61840 GCA_019843815.1 Montemys delectorum
CTCTCTCTCTCTCTCTCTCTCTCTCTCTCTCTCTCTCTCTCTCTCTCAAGTTGGGACCTGGATAACTAAGGAATGTTAAGCAAGCAGAATTGTCTTTTCGAAGAAAAGATGTATAACCTGTTTTTCCACTCAGAAGTTTGGGAATTGGAGGTGATTAATCTGTGTTATTTGAAGGATCAGACCATAAAAGACTTCCTCAGCTATGATCTGAGATACATAATAGTCTAGACCCTTACATTATCTGTATAGCTAGGGGCTCTCCCAAGCTCCCACAACCAAGACCCATGGTTGCTAATAGTACAAATGACCTCTGCATTGTCTGTATGAACAATACCACACCAGATTCTTCCAGAGGCTCTTAAGCTAATATATGTAGCCTATCTTTAGAATCTATCCTTTTGGAAGAAATGACATGTCCTTTGAACAGACTTGCATCAGACTTCAAAAGTTTGCTCTAGCTATGTTGGCTAATTAGACTGAATCGAGTCTTCCTTCTTGCCTCTTCAGATTGTTTTTCTATGCACCTGTGAAGCTTGCAGGAACTCCACCCCCTACTTTTTTTTTTTAATGTAGGAACTTATTGCTATAAGCTTGCTTCTCAGAATAGCTTTATTATGTTCCATAAGTATGGATATGTTGTTTATTATTTTTAATTTGGTTCTGGAAAGTCTTTAATTTCTGTCTTGACCTATTTTTTAATTCAGTAGTGAGTTTAGTTTTAATAAGTTAGTAAGCTTTCTGTTGTTTATATATTTTTGCTATGTAACATCAATCCATGGTTGTCAGATAGAATACATGGTGCTATTTCAATTTTCTTGTATCTGTTGAGACTTATTTTGTGTCCAAATATATGGTCATTTTTGGAAAATTTTTCCATGAGATGCTAAAAACCAGGTGTGTATTTTGTGTTTGGGTGAAATATTCTGTAGGTATGTTAGGTCCATATCTACATATCTTCAACATTTCTCTCTTTGGTTTTTGTCTGGATGACCAGTCTATGGGTGAGAATGGGATGGTAAAGACTCCCACTGTCAGTGTGTAAAGGTCAATACATGATTCAAGCTGTAGTAATGTTTCTTTTGTGAATAAATGCCCTTGTGTTTGGTGAATAGATATTAAGAATTGAAATGCTATTTTGGTAGATTTTCTTGGCAGTGTCTTTTCCTCTCTCTTCTGATTAGTTTTGGTTTGAGTTCTATTTTGTTAGATATTAAAATGGCTGAGCAAGTGAAAGATGGAGAAAGAAATCAAAGAAACGATACATTTTACAATAGCCTCAAATAATATAAAATTTCTTGGAATAACTCAAACCATGCCAAGTGAAAGACTTATGTGGTTAAAAACATCAAGCATTTGAAAGAAGAAATTGAAGAAGAAAATGAAGATGTTTTATGTTCATGGAGCAATAGGATTAATACACAAAATGTGGCTGTCCTATCAAAAGCTTTCTACATATTCAGTGCAAGCCCATCAAAATTCCAAAACCATTCTTCACAGATCTTAAAAAGACAATTTTCAACTTTCTGGAGACACATACACATACCCAAAATGATGATAGCTAAAACAATACTAAGAGAACTGTGAAAGACATCACTATCCCCAATTTCAAACTGTACTAATTTAGTAATAAAATAACCATGATATTCCCCAATAACAGACATGTAGACATGTTGATGATTGGAATCAAAAGTCCATGGACCATAGGTCATCTGATTATTTTTTAAAGAAGCCAGAAATATGTACTGGGGAGGAAGGGAAATAGCATCTTCAACAAATAGTCCTGTTTAGATTGCATGTAAGAGAATCCAAATAGATCCATACTTATCACTCCACACAAAACTCAACTCCATGGATGAAAGATCTCAACATAAAACCAGGTATGCTGAACCTGATAGAAGAAAAAGTATAAGATAGTCTTGAATTCATTGGCATAGAAAAAAAACTTACTGGACAGAACATAATTAAGTATAATCACTAAGACAAAATTAATAATTTAGAACTCTTGAAATTTAGAAGCTTCTGCAAAACAAAACAAAAAAAAACATCATTCACACAAAACAATAGCCTACAGAATGAGGTAAACTTTCCAACTATACATTCTATAGAGAACTAATATCCAAAATATATAAAGAACACACACACACACACACACACACACACAAAACCTATATATCAAGAAAACAAGTAACCCAATTAAAAAGCTGGGTATAGATATAAATAGAAAATTCTCAATAGAGAAGACTCAAATGCCCAAACCACACTTAAAGAAATATCCAATATTGCTAGTCATCAGGGACGTGAAAATCAAAAAACTTCTGAGATTCATTCTGATCTCCTTATGAGATTTCATTTTACAGCTCTCAGAATTGATAAGATCAGAAAAACAAGAAACAGTTCATGCTGATGAGGATGTTGGGTAAGAGGAACACTTGTACATTGCTGGTGGGAGTGCAAACTCATAAAGTCACTATGAAAGTTAGTGTTATATGTCCTCATAAAGATGGGAACTGATCTACCTCAATATCCAGCTGTACTGGCTTTGTGTGTCAACTTGACACAGGCTGGAGTTATCACAGAGAAGGAAGCTTTACTTGGGGAAGTGCCTCCATGAGATCCAGCTGTGGGGCATTTTCTCAATTAGTGATCAAGGGGGTAGGGCCCCTTGTGGATGGAGCTATCCCTGGGCTGGAAGTCTTGAGTTCTATAAGAGAGCAGGCTGAGCAAGCCAGGGGAGGCAAGTCAGTAAGGAACATCACTCTATGGCCTCTACATCAGCTCCTGCTTTCTGACCTGCTTGAGTTCCAGTCCTGACTTCCTTGGTGATAAACAGCAATATGGAAGTAAGCCAAATAAACCCTTTCCTCTCCAACTTGCTTCTTGGTCATGATGTTTGTGCAGGAATAGAAACCCTGACTAAGACACCAGCTATACCTATTTATTGGTTATAAACCCATAGTATACTTTATCCTACCACAGGGACCCTTGTTCAATCATGTTCAATGTTGCTTTCTTCATAATACTCATAAACTGGAAATAAACTAAATGTCTATCAATGGATGAATGGGTAAAGAAAATGTGGTAAACCTATAGAATGGAATAGGTCTGAAGTCAATGGTAACCAAGCTACATTTTGTAAAACTACAGAGGTTGGGTATGGCATAGACAGAAGATCTCTCTAGGATCTTAGGATAATAGAATATCTTGTTAGGGATGGATATGTAAGTCTGGAATTGAAGAAACGACTGGAAAAGAGGAAACAAGAGGGGGATGACAAGGAAATAGGGGGGAAGACAGCTAAAATTAAGGGACATTTGAGGAATAGTTTGGACACCCAAGGCAGCAGAAGCTTCCTAAAATATATCTGTATATGAAGGTGAGTCGAAATGAAGTCATTGAATAATGGGAAAGAAAGAACCACAATAGACATCTCTTGTACCAGTACCAGTATCATTATTGGGTTACATCTAATTGCTGTGTTGACAAAAGATGTCCCATAGGAAACCTCAAATAACTCAAGCTGTTGGCAAGACTGCTTATCACAAACTGACAGAAAGGACCTCTTGCTGATGAAAATATTTATACAAGTCATTTAACATAAAGAAGTTGAGCTAGTACTTAAAAGCAGTCTTCACACCAATGTGGTGATGTCTTCAGTGAGGGAAAGTACTCTGCATGCCACTAAAGGAGAAATGCAAACACCAACCTGGTTTAAGCCCTTTGATCTACAATGGTGTTCTGCCTGGAAGATGTGCTAGTACAATGGTGGGAGTGCCAAGTTATATATGATTTGACTTAAGGTCCACTCCACAAGATGAAACCCATGTCTAGCAGTCCTTGGGTGACTAAGGACCCACAGAGAGTGCAAGACACTGGAACGTTCAGCCCTAAAGTGGATTCTTTATCGATTTCCTTCCTTCAATTTAGGGAACGCTGTGTAAGAGGAGGCAGAAAGGGGTTTTTCCTACAGTATTCTAAACATCCTGCCCATTCATCTGGGACCACATTCTCCTGTATCTATTGTCATGATAATCACCATTGAAATAACTGGAGTTCACTGATTAGGCTTGTCTGACAGGTCATCAAACTACAGGGATCCTGACTCTACTCTCCTCTTACTAAATTACAGAAAGAGCACGAAACGGGAGGACTACTAAAGAGAGCATGATTCCTATTGCAAACTACAATTTTAACCACAAGAACTATAGCAACAATTTGCAAAAAATTCTTTCTTCAATTCTCAAAGATGATGATGATAGAGGAAAGACCTCACCTCCTTACATTTCTGGAAGCCTCATAAGAAACATCCTGGTTTCTGAGTTCACTGAATCTTTGAAAGCTTCCAGTAACTGGCTGCCCCTTTCAATCAAAATGAAATCTTGATTCCCAATAATGCAGTAGCAGAAGAGAGTCTTTGCGGCACAGAAAAAGAAAAAAAAATATCCCAAAGACACTGGTTTATTTAGAAGAGTAAATAGAGAAAGCAGACCAGTGGCTGACAAATGCTGAGAAGTTTTTAATGGCCAGCTGTTGTGAACTTACATGCTGTGAAACACAGGCAAGCTGTGGAAAGCTCAATATTTACTAAGCCCACATCAGATAACATCAAAGCCTCTGATAACATTAAAATATAAAAGCCATCACCAAAAAAGAAAAGAAAAGAAAACTTAATGAATAAAGAATAATACCTAGATAAGAGTTGGAAATATGTGAGAATGCCAAAGACTTACAAGACAAATAAGCATTCAAGCCAAAATGTAAGGACTGAATTATCAGAGAATTGAACAAACAGAATCAGACTTGTTGGTGTGCCTTCAAGACAGTCCGTTCATCCACTAAAGATGTGGTACCTCAGTTTCCTTTTGTTTGCAGTTTCTGGTGACTGCTAGCTCTAATATTTTTTCCATTGTCATCCACTGTCAACCATGTGCCCTCTCCAAAACCAAACCAATGAAGGCACCATATCTCCAAACTTCAAAATTACAAGCTAAATTCATCTCTTATTTTTTTAAAAAGAACAAAGAGTTAGTTATTCATTACAATGAGAACAAACTGGTAACTATATCTACCTGTAGGTTACAAAAACCAATTTAATTTCAAATTTCTCTCTAACACTAATTTCTCAAAATAGTTTTGAATTGGTGTATGAGAAATCTTTTGAATTTTTATGGTAGCTTTTTATTTACTGCAAACCCTCCCACCTGCCCTCACTCTAGTGTCTTTCCTAACATCATGCTCTGTTGTTTTAAACCTCCTGATTCCACTTACTGCTTTCACCATGCTCATGGGTATAGGGCTATCCACTGGAACACAGACAACTTACCAGTGGCTCTTCTACCTCCAGCAGCCATCAGCTGGAAATAGCTCCTCACTGGGGCGTTGTTAAGCTTTTAGGAAAACTCTCTCCCACTATGCTGGAATTTTTATTGACTTGATACAATTGTCTCTGGCTTCTTTGCCTATTTCTGAGAGACAGAGAGATGGCGATCCACTTCTGAAAGCATATAGACAGAAATAAATTTGTCCCATTAAAAACATTCTTGAGACAAGTCAGTATTCAGATTGATATAACATAGAGTTCCCAACCAAGTAAAACTATGATAGTTGTTGACAGTTAAGCATGGAATTTTTTTTCTTTTTTTTTTTTTAATTGATTTTTTTTTCTTTTTTCTCCATCTGCACCCAGGAGGTGGGGCTGTTCCACAACCCTCTGTTCATGGGTCTTGCCACAAAAGAGCTTGTCTCCAGGGAGTGCTCTGACTCTGGGACTCAGGTGAGATCTCCATTTTTCTCCCCAGTGACTGTCTAAGGCAGGACCAGTCAGGAGCAAACAGGCCCCAGAGGCAGCAGAGCACTTGGGAGAGGGTGTTTCCTGCCTCCATTTGCACACAGGAGGTGGAGCTATTAGGCCGCCCTTTGTACACAGGTTTTACCAGGACAGAGCTGGTGTCCCAGGAGTGCTGACACAGGCTTCCAGATCCACAGGAGGAACAAGCTCCAGCTAGAGACAGCAAGCATATCTAACATCAGAGATTACCAGATGGCAAAGGGCAAATGCAGGAATGTTACCAACAGAAACCAAGACTATTTGGCATCATCAGAACCCAGTACTCCTACCACAGCAAGTCCTGGATACCCAACACACTGGAAAAGCAAGATTCCAGCCCTTTAAGGGATAATAAATGGAAAACTCTAAAACAGATGGAAATTACACCCTAGAAAAAGGAAGAAAGTAATATTTCAACAAAACTAAAAGAAGATAGACACATGAACAGAATTCCAACTCTAACAACAAAAATAACAGGAAGCAACAATTACTTTTCCTTAATATCTATTAAGATCAATGGACTCAATTCCCCAATAAAAAGACATAGACTAACAGACTGGTTATATAAACAGGACCTGACATTTTGCTGCATACAGGAAACCCACCTCAGTGACAAAGACAGACACTACCTCAGAGTAAAAGGCTCAAAATCAACTTTCTAAGCAAATGGTCCCAAGAAACAAGCTGGAGTAGCCATTCTAATATCAAATAAAATCAACTTTCAACCTAAAGTTATCAAAAAAGATTAGGAGGGACACTTCATACTCATCAAACATAAAATCTACCAAGATGAACTCTCCATTCTGAACATCTATGCTCCAAATGCAAGGGTACCCACATTCATAAAAGAAAATTTACTAAAGCTAATAGCATACATTGTACTGAACACAATAATAGTTGGAGACTTCAACATATCACTCACATCAATGGAGGGATCATGGAAACAGAAACTAAACTGAGACACAGTGAAACTAACAAGTGATGAAACAAATCGATTTAACAGATATCTATAAAACATTTTATCCTAAAACAAAATGATTTACCTTCTTCTCAGCAACTCACTGAACCTTCTCCAAAATTGACCATATAATCTATCACAAAATGGGCCTTAACAGACACAAGAAGATTGAAATAATTCCATGCATCTTATCAGATCACCACAGACTAAGGCTGGTCCTCAATAACAACATAAACAATAGAAAGCCCACATACACGTGGAAGCTGAAGAACACTCTACTCAATGATAAACTTGGTCAAGGAAGAAATAGAAAAAGAAATTAAATACTTTTTAGAGTTTAATGAAAATGAAGGCATAACATACCCAAACTTATGGGACACAATGAAAGCAGTGCTAAGAGGAAAACTATTAGCTCTGAGTGTCTCCAAAAAGAAAATGGAGAGATCATACATTAGCAGTTTAACAGCACATCTGAAAGCACTAGAACAAAAAGAAGCAAATTCACCTAAGAGGAGTAGACGGTAGGAAATAATCAAACTCAGGGCTGAAATCAACCATGTGCAAACAAAAAAAAACTATACAATGATTCAACCAAACTAAGGGCTTGTTCTTTGAAAATATCAACAAAATAGATAAACCCTTAGGCAGAATAACCAGAGGGCACAGAAACCGTATCCTAATTAACAAAATCAGAAAGGAAAAGGAAGACATAACAACAGAAACTGAGGAAATCCAAAAAATCATCAGATCCTACTACAAAAGCCTATATTCAACAAAACTGGAAAACCTGGATGAAATGGACAATTTTCTAGACAGATACCAAAGTTAAATCAAGATCAGATAAACTATACAAATAGTTCCATATCCCCTAAAGAAATAGAACCAATCATTAATACTCTCCCAACCAAAAATAAAACAAAAAACAAAAACAAAAAAAACCCTGGATCATATGGGTTTAGTGCAGCATGTTATCAGATCTTCAAAGAAGACCTAATACCAATACTCCCCAAACTATTCCACAAAATAGAGACAGAAGGTATACTACATAATTTGCTCTATAATGCCACAATTACTCTGATACCTAAACCACACAAAGACCTAACAAAGAAAGAGGACTTCAGACAAATTTCCCTTATGAATATCAATGCGAAAATACTCAATAAAATTCAAACAAACAGAATTGAAGAACACATCAAAATGATCATCCATCATGATCAAGGATGCAGGGATGGCTCAATATACGGAAATCCATCAATGTAGTTCACTATATAAACAAACTAAAAAAAAATAAACATATGATTACCTCATTAGATGCTAAGAAAGCATTTGAGAAAATTCAATACCCCTTCATGATAAAAATATTGGAAATATCAAGAATTCAAGGCCCATACCTAAACATAGTAAAAGTAATATACAGAAAACCAGGAGCCAGCATCAAACTAAATGGAGAGAAACTTGAAGCAATCCCACTAAAATCAAAGACAAGACAAGGCTGCCCATATTCTCTCTACCTATTCATTATTGTACTTGAATTCCTAGCCAGAGCAATTAGAGAACAAAAGGAGATCAAAGGGATACACAATAGAAAGGAAGAAGTCAAATTATCACTATTTGCTGATGATATGATTATATACCTAAGTAACCCCAAAAATTCCACCAGAGAGCTCCTAAACCTGATAAACAACTTCAGCAAAGTAGCTGGATCTAAAATTAACTCAAATCAGTGGCCTTCCTCTACACAAAGAATAAACAGGCTGATAAAGAAATGAGGGAAACAACACCCTTCACAATAGTCACAAATAATATAAAATACCTTGGTGTGACTCTAACTAAGCAAGTGAAAGATCTGTTTGACAAGAACTTCAAGTCTCTGAAGAAGGAAATCAAAGAAGATCTCAGATGGTGGAGAGATCTCCCATGCTCATGGATTGGCATTAATATAGTAAAAATAGCCATCTTGCTGAAAGCAATCTGCAGATTCAATGCAATCCCCATCAAAATTCCAATTCAATTCTTCCCAGAGTTAGAATGAACAATTTGTAAATTCATCTGGAATAACAAAAAATCTAGGATAGTGAAAACTATTCTCATCAATAAAACAACTTCTGGTGGAATCACCATCCCTGACCTCAAGCTGTACTACAGAGCAATTGTGATAAAAACTGCATGGTATTGGTACTGTGACAGGCAGGAAGATCAATGGAATAGAATTGAAGATTCAGAAATGAACCCATACACCTATAGTCACTTGATCTTTGACAAAGGAGCTAAAACTATCTAGTGGAAAAAAGACAACATTTTCAACAAATAATGCTGGCTCAATTGTTGGTCAGCAAGTAGAAGAATGCAAATCTACCCATTCTTATCTCCTTACACAAAACTCAAGTACAAGTGGATCAAGGACCTCCACATAAAACCAGGCACACTGAAACTTACAGAGGAGAACGTGTGGAAGGGCCTCAAAGACATGGGCACAGGGGAAAAACTCCTGATCAGAACACCAATGGTTTATGCTCTAAGATCAAGAATTGACAAATGAGGGACCTCACAAAATTGTAAAGCTTCTGTAAGGCAAAAGACACTTTCAATAGGACAAAAAGGCAACCAACAGATTGGGAAAAGATCTTTACCAATCCTATACCTGATAGAGGGCTAATATCCAATATATGCAAAGAACTCAAGAAATTAGACTCCAGAGAACCAAATAACCCTATTAAAAATGGGGGTTACAGAGCTAAACAAAGAATTTTCAACTGAAAATGGCCAAGAAGTACCTAAAGAAATGTTCAACATCCTTAGTCATCAGGGAAATGCAAATCAAAACAACCCTGAAATTCCACTTCACACCAGTCAGAATGGCTAAATTCAAAAACTCAGGTAACAGTAGATGCTTTCAGGGACGTGGAGAAAGAGGAACACTCCTCCATTGCTGGTGGGATTGCAAACTGGTACAACCCCTCTGGATCTACCTGAAGACCCAACTCTACCATTCTTGGGAATATCTCCAAAAGATGCCCACTATACCACAGTGGCCAGTGTTCCACTGTGCTCATAGCTGGCTTATTTGTGATAGCCAGAAGCTGGAGCAACCTAAATATCCCACGACAGAGGAATGGGTACAGAAAATGTGGTTCATTTACACAATGGAATACTACTCAGCTATTAAGAATGAGGATATCCTGAGTTTTGCAGGCAAATGGATGGAACTAGAAAATATTATTCTGAGTGAGGTAAATCAGACCCAAAAGCACATGCACCGCATGTACTCACTAATAAGTAGATATTAGACAAAAAAAAAAAAAAAAAAGCACAGAATACTCAAGTTACAGCCTACAGAAACTAAAAAACTCAACAAACTGACGTGCCCAAGTGGAGATTTCTCAGTCACACTTGGAAGGAAGAAGAAAGAACTGGGAAGAAAAGTGGACATGGGTGGAGGGACTGGGGGGGCTGGACAGAGGCAAACCTGATTTGGTATTGGGTGAGGGAAAGGGACTGAAGACCTGAAGGCCAGCAGAAAGAGTAGAAACAGGCAACCTCAGGAGGTAGGCAGTTGGGGGGGGGGGGCGCAGGGGGAACCCTCCAGAATGCACCAGAGACTTGGGAGGTTAGAGACTCTCGGGACTCTAAGGAAAGGACCTTAGATGAAATGCCCGACAGTAGGAAGAGGAAACTTGTAGAGCCCACCTCCAGCAGGAAGACAGGGCCTCAAATGACAGAGGAGGATCATCCACCATTACAACTCTGACCCATAATTGTTCCTGTCTGAAAGAATTACAACTATTGCAAATGGAGAGAAGCCTGAAAAAAAGAAGGTCCAGAGTCTGGTCCAAAGTTGGATCCAGCTCAAGAGGAGGTCCCAAGGTCTGACACTATTACGAAGACTACGGAGTGCTCACAAAAAGAGAACTAGCATGGCTGCCCTCCAGAAGACCCAAGAAGCAGCTAAGAGAATCAATTGCAGATCTCTGCCTCCAACCAATGGACAGAAGCAACTGACTCCTGTTGTTGAATTATGGAAGTCTAAAGGAAACTGAGAGAGGCACCCCTGCAAGAGCCTCAGTAGTCTCAATTAATCTGGAGTCCTGAAATCTCTCAAACACAACTCCACCAAACAGGCAGCATACACCAGCTGATATGAGGCCCTCAACACATAAGTAGAGGGCTTCCGGGTCTGTGTTCACTCAAAGATGATGCACCTGACCCTCAAGAGACTGGAGGTAGTTTAGAGGTCAGAAAGGGTTGGGGGTGGGGACATTCACATGGATACAGGGATTGGTGAGGAGGTATGGGATGTGGAACAGTCAGAGGGTGGATGGGGGCGGGGAATAAAACATAGACTGTAAAAATATTAATTAATTAAAAACTATCTAATTGCCTTATAGCAATTAGAATCTATGAATTCTGAATCTTATTTTGATTTGTCTGAAAGTTTTTTTTTGAAACTTTTGTCATGCTATTAGAGTCTTGATACTGATTTAGAGTTTTGATGCTTCATTTTGCTAACATACAACATCACTAGTTTTAGGGCACCTATTTTTGCAGGGAAGAACTTTGAGGCTTGCCAAACCTAGGTTTTTGTTGTTTATTTTTTTTCAGATACTCTTCACAAGTGTTTTAGTCAGTGTTTTTATTTTTGCACAAACATTATGACCATGAAGCAAGTTGGGGAGGAAAGGGTTTATTCGGTTTACACTTCCACATGGCTGGTGATCATCAGAGGAAGTCAGGATTGGAACTCAAGCAGGTCAGGAAGCAGGAGCTGATGCAGAGCCCATGGAGGGATGTTCCTTACTGGCTTGCTTCCTTCTGGCTTGCTCAGCCTGCTCTCTTATAGAATCCAAGACTTCCAGCTCAGGGATGGCACCGCCCACAAGGGGCCCTACCCCCCTTGATCACTAATTGAGAAAATGCCCCACAGCTGGATCTTATGGAGGCATTTCCCCAATTGAAGCTCCTTTCTCTGTGATAACTCCAGCCTGTGTCAAGTTGACACACAAAACTAGACAGTATAATTGAACCCTTGTCAACTTGACACACAAACACATCATGATTAAGCCTCAACCCTTATGTTTTTATTTATCTCCAAAATCTAAAGTCTCACAGTCTTTACATATTAAAAGTCTAATCAATTTAAAATGTCTAATATCTTTTAAAATTTAAAGTCTTTTAACTGTGGGCTCCACTAAAATACATTTTTTTCTTTAAGAGGGAAAAATATCAGGGCACAGTCACAATCAAAAGCAAAACCAATGTCTGGGATCTAACTCACGATTTTTTGGGCTCCTCCAAGGGCTTTGGTCACTTTTCCAGCTCTGCCCTTTGTAGCACACATTTTTATCTTTTGGGCTCTAGATACATAAATTTAAAAGATCTTAAGTTATAACTGAGTGAAAATTGTATATGGAAGAATATATATGTGGTATTTTTATATGTAGTAGAAAAGGCAAAGAAACACACAAATATCTCTGCTGATATTCTCCTTCTGTATCCGAAATTTACTCATATTATTTGTGTAACTGTGAACTGGGAAGAAAAAAATGTAACTGTGATAAAGAGATTGATATATGTTGCCATCTATAACTGAGCTTTATTTATTTATTTATTTTTAAAAAGATTGTCTTCATTGAAAATTTACTATTTGTGGAAATTTTTCAATCAAGGCTGAAAATCTGAGAAACATGTAATAGTAAAAATGAATGCTATGGTGTTTTCACAATAATATTCCAATTTCTCTGGAACAAGGGGCAATTAAAACATGACAAAAGATAATTTGATAGACAAGAAAAATAGAAGAATGAGTCAACAGAAGACAATAAACATTGGATCAATTAATAAGTGAAAAAAATTATGTCTGAGAATTTCATGAAATATGTCCTGAAATTCACTCTGCACGTGTTTGTATACATGTACTCTTCTTTCTGCATATGAGTGAGATCATGCATGTATCAAAACTGGCCTGTGAATGTCAGAGAACAACATTAGATGTTAGTCCTCGCTTTTGATGTTTATTGAGATAGGATCATGTCCTCTAGAATATAAGCTAGGGCAGCTAGGCAATGAACCTATGGAAAGGTTCTATTCCCTACCTGCTCAGTATTGGAGCAATGCTATTGTAGAAACAGAATAACATATCCTAATTAGATGGATCTAATCCCAAGTCTTCATGCTTGCCTAAAAATACATATGTGTATTCTTCAATATATGAATTGAAATTAATCTGTCCTTACAGATAGTTATGAATTTAAATTTGTTATAACAATTTATTTTTTGTTTGTTTGTTTTTTGAGATAGGGTTTCTCTCTGTATAGCCCTGGCTGTCCTGGAACTCACTCTGTAGACCAGGCTGGCCTTGAACTCAGAAATCCACCTGCCTCTGTCTCGCAAGAGCTGGGATTAAAGTTATGCACCACCACTATCTGGCCCAATAATTTATTTTTAAAATATACACGTGACAAGATTTTCCCTTTCCAGTTACACTAAAATATTAGAACTGCAGAAGGTCTGTGATTGGACAGGAAAAAGGGAGGTGGAGCTAAGAGTTGCACAGACAGAGAGTGTCTTGGAAGAAAGGGCAAGGTGGAGAAGGATGGACAAGAGAAACCTGAACCAGCATGGCTTTAGATAGCCACAGGTAGTTATGATATCATAAGGTTAGAATAACTGAGAAAAGCTTTTATCATTAACAATTGATTCTGAAATTATTGTATTGGCATCTGGTAAATTGAGAATTTATTGATACATAAATCTGATTGGTTAATTATAATCTTCTAGAGTTTCGTTTATACCAGGTAAATGGGTGTTGTGGTGGCTGACCATGGGGTGGACTGTCATTGCATGGGGCTGGCATGGCAGTGATCTGCCAAGGGACTGGGAAGCTTCTGCCCAGAGAGACCAATGAGTTAAGATCATCTGACTGTAGCCATATTGTCTGCTGGTTGTTGGCTGTAGCATGTGAAGCTTTCTTGTCTTTTTAAAAAATATTTCCTGCAACATACACACTTAAAAATAAAAAAGATACACATTTTCAAAACTATTATTTAAGTGGAGTGTTTTATGTTAAAAATCTTGTGAATATATTTCTGTTTATGCTTGGTATATGAAATACTGCTTACCCTTTGTCTCTTATCACCTTGATATTTCAATCTCTTAGGATGTTGCTAATGCCTCGCTCCTAACTTTTCTTTGATGTGAATGTATAACTTCCTATGTGAAGATGTAGGACAAAAGTTCACCACTCAAACAGCTACATATAAGCCATCGAGAACAAACAGTCAATCATATAACCCATATTCCACAATACATATTGACTTTGAGTGTTCAGTTACTGTTCTTCTGTTCTAATAATGTGTGTGTCTTATTCGGTCTTCTGTTTTTGTGAAAAGATACCATGACCAATAAAAAAGCAAGTGTTTAATTGGGACTAGCTTATACTTAAACCTTTAGAGATTTAGTCCATCATTGCCATAGCAGGGAGCATGCTGTCACACACACACAAACATGATGCTGGAGAGGTATCTTGAGAACTCTGCTACTGGATGTATAGGCAGCAGGAAGAGAGAGAACCACTAGGCCTGTCCTGAACTTAAGAAACCTCAAAGCCCACCACAAGTAACACACTTCTTCCAACAAGGCCATGCTTATACTAACAAGACTCTACCTCCTAATGGTGTCACTCCCTGGTGATCAAGCCTTCAGATCTATGAGCCATTGGAGGCCATGATTATTCAAACCACCACAGTGAGATATTACAATTATCTTTCATTTTAAGCAATTAGGGAACAACATGCCAGTTATTGATTCTCTGTTGGGATTCTGACTTCTGAAATAAATTTATGTCAAAGATTTAATTGCATCTGTATCTTTCTCTATTTTGTGTGTTCCTATGATTTGCGAGTTTTATGCAGTGTAGAAAGGTTTCCCTAGTGATTAGAAACACATATGTGGAGTCAGTCTACTAATTGCATTTTGTGGTACTAGGCCTCATGAAAGCAAGTAAAGCATTCAACTGCTGAGCTCTAACCTCAGCCTCACAGTTATTAATTGAAAATGAGACAGATTATGGCTATGAAAGCTATTTAAAAATAGCATATATATATATATATATATATATATATATATATACAAATCTTCAAAGACAAGAAATTCAAGGACTTTTAAAAACCAAAATATTATATAAATGTGGTCTAAATCACTGATTGTACAAAATGAAAAGGAAGAGGAAAGAAATGCTTTTCTCATTTATCAATAACAGTGAGTTCAGGACTTATACTTTTAAGTTTAAAATGTTTAAATATGCACTAAAATATATTTGATGTAGTAAGAATGAGTAAGTGGTGAGAAAGCTCCTTGGTGAAATTCAAGCTCAATGCTTAAAAGCCTACTTTTACCTACAAGTGCATTTATTATGGATTTGAAGTAGTTCACATTCTCATTAATAAGAATTAAAAGAGATAGAATACAGTTCTATCAAAGCATTTAAAAGATAACTCAAACTTGAAAATATCAAATATTACCAAAGAGGGAATGAATGATCTCTAAGTCTTTTAACATACACTGTGTAGAAATCAATAAAGAATGTAGAAGTGTGAGAAGCAAAGGGAAGAAGAAAAATGATAATATTATGAAAGTCGTAGGTATGCTAGATACTGGACTTTTCAGACACAAGTTTAAAAGCAAACATAATTATTTTGTCCAAGATAGTAAAAAATTAGGTAAAAATTAGAGTTATATAAGAGTTACAAAATTAACATGTTAAGAAAAAATCTGAAAATTCAATAACATTAACAATTACTATCTGCAAATCAGTATTTATGTGTTTTAGTTAACTTTAAAAGAAATTGATTACAGAATGAGATTTGCCTATAAATGAGTTATTAGAAGATTTCTAAAAGAATAATGATATGAGAGTCAAAGTATGTGGCCAGGAAGAAGGGAGCCTTTTTGTGTTCCAGATGAAATGCTAAATTACCACTGCCAAAGAGTCCATCACTTAGAGTGTAGAGTGAGTGATGTGCTTCACAGAGGCAAGGGGACATGGAGTTTGTGTTCCTACCCTTGTAATTCTTCGTTAATGCATTGAGTCAGAGGATGAAAATCCTCGGTCAGTAGACAAAATGGCAACAAAGTGCTTAGATGAGGGTACTAAGATATAAAGTTCTTATGTATACAGATATAAAAGTATTATTTAGTATTTGTTGATTTTAGACAATTGGGCATGAAAGAATAAAACATTATGAAAAGAATGTGCATAAATAGAGTGCTTTTGGTTTGAAACACATAGATAATTATAAGATGAAAATATAACTCAAGAGTATTATAAAAAAAAAAAAGTGAAATTGGATGCTTAGATGTGACCTGGCATGGGGACAACACAGAGTAAAACATATCTCATGTTTTAAAAGCTGAGAACCTCCATTTTTAGATGTACTTTAGTTAATTTAGGTATATGGCTCTTTTGTCTGAACATGTATCTGTGCAGCATGTGTGGACATTGTAGCTGTTGAGGCTAGTGCAGATTGTTTGATCACCTGGAATTGGAGTTATAGATAGTTATGAGCCACCATATGGGCAACGGGCATCAAATCTTGGTCCTCTGGAAAAATAGTCAGTGCACACCACTGAGATATCTTTCCAGACCTCAGAACTAAGGTTTTGTGATTTCTATAGTTTTACAATAAGTTTCAAATGTGGAAATATGAGACCATCAATTCATTTATTTCAAACTTGCTTTGGAAATTTGAGATATATCTTGTAAAAAGGTGAAAAAACAAGTGTTCAGTTTGCAGATTTTAAGCCATTCAATATAGTGGCTCCTAGTTTTTCCAACTATTGAGTACTTGAACTATGACTAGAACAAATTATGATGTGATTCAAATGCTGAAGAAACAAAAATATCTCATTAATATCTTATAGTGACTGCATGTTGATACAATAGTACTTCAACATTAATGGAAGAAATAAAATGTTTCCTTAAAATTCCTGTAATTTCTGTGTTTTCCTTTAAAATGTGAATACTACAGAATTTACATTTCTGTTGTCTTACTTTATATTTAAGTTGAACTGTAGTGCTTTGGATTAAGAACTAGGAATGATTTAAATGCACAGTTGAAATTTAAATGTTAAGTTAAAGTCAAAACCCTACTCACATAAATATAAGAGAATGGATTATTTGAGTATAAGAACAAAAGTGGAATAGAAAGCAAACGGTAAATGTAAACATAAACATACCTGAAACTGTATGAAGTGTAAATGAATTAAGGGATCAATCATAAGACACGGCAAGCAAGTACATGTAGATAATTAAAACTCCAAGCCTAGGCAACTCCATCATAGTAATAAAAACATGAGAAAAGTATTTTCCCTGCTGAGTATATAAAAATCATGTGGTATAATAAGGTAATTTTGACACTTGGGAACTGAATGCAGGAGGATGGTGATTTTGAGCCCATCCTCTTCTATTTAGGGAGACCAGATGGTGACTTAGAAAGGGAGGGAGTGATGACCTATGTTAGTATATTAACATGATTTTCAGCACCATCTTAACTAGTGACAACCTGTGAGCGTCTGCCATCTTTGTTGTGGGCAGATAAGGTTTTCTTATGCTATTGATTCAGCACCATCTTAGATAAGGGCAGTCCCAGGGCTGGCTGTAGCTTCAGCACCATCTTTGTTATGGACAGTTCCCATCTTACTGCCTCCTCACCTTAAGGCACTCTGATTTAAAGTCTCCAAGAACACTTTCCAATTAAGATAAGATTTTTGTTCTATACTGCCTTGGTAGATAATGACTTTTAAACAATAAAAATGTTAAAGATCACTGCCTTAAACATATTTTTAGCCTTGCTTATGCTACTGCTATTAAGTCACCGTGTACTCTCTTTATTTGCTAGATACATCCAGGACAAGTAATTAAACAAACACAGGTTGTCCAACTCAGATATGCTTACTAGATACTGGCTCTCAATCTTGTCAGAAATCTGCTAATTGTAAAGTTAAATGTTTACGCTTATTATGGTAGACAGAGACTTCCAAGTCCTGATGGTTTACTCCCCAGTGTCTCCAAGAAGATATGAGAACAATGACAAGATTCTACCTGGATTGTGGTATGATAATGACTGAGAAACATTGCTCTATTGCTTAGCCCACTGCCAGGACTTTGCCTACACTGTGGACAGAAGATACACAGAGAGTTAAATGTCTCATATTGTCTGACATTCTTACTCTACAGGACAAGGCTTCTGAGTCTGATGGTTGAACTTACTGTTGCCATGAAGAGCACAGGGACCTGAAAACTATTTAGGTAGTGGACTATAGACCAACCTTTGTCATTTTAATTAGTACACGACTCAAAGATTATAATTTATTTTCCCAAGATTTCTGACTATATTGATAGCTAAAGTAGTACTCTATCTCGACAGCTAAAAAACAGACCTAGCTCCTTTCCCTAAGGCAATCCACCACCTTATTATCTCTTTAGTCAATTTATAAACTAGTTAAGACTATCATATCTCTTATCAAAATGACAGGCAGGTTTCCCTTGCTCATGGGCTTCATGATAAAGGATACACAAGTGCAGGTGTAAGCTTTCACAGATGTAACCTTCTGTTACTTTCTTATTTAAATTCAGTTTCCAGTAACTGAATGCTTCATATTTCCTCTTTTTGTTATGCCACTGTCTTAACATTAAGCAATCAAGTTCTTATAAATTAGCCTAACCTTAATAAAACATTCTACTCTATGATCCAACTTTTATAATCAAAGTTCAAATTTTAAATTTCCTTTGATTGTCTTTTATCTATAGACTTAAAATGTTTCTCATGGTAAGTCTATACTATCAGCTATCATAATCACAAATTTTAAGTTTACTTTGGTTTTCATTTAAGTATAGATTTAAAATGTTTCGCATGTTAAACTATATGAACAATTATAATATTCACAAAGTCGTCAAGTTTTTATGTTTCCTTTAATTGTCTTTTAAATGTAAAGTACCCAGTCTCCTAGACAGAAGGAATAAGCCCTTTTTGCTCGTCTACTCCACAAAAGGTTTTTGTCTTCCTTAAGCTCATCTTAAAGTCTGTTCATACCTTTAACATATTTATCTCTTTTGTAAACATATAAGCTACAGGAAACCTGCTCAGATCTACCTCTCATGGACCAAGTAGACTCCATCCAGAAAAGAACACCTGCCAATCAATAACCTAAGTTCCTACATTCTAACTATCCCAGAGGCAGGGATTCCTTTCCAGTTCCTGGGATTGGGACCCTCAACCCCCAAGACCTAAAAGTTTCAAATGTAAACCTAAGAAAAAAGTTTTCTCCCAAATGTACTTAGTTTTATTCTCTACCTCTAATATATTTATGTGTGCACATGTGTGTGTGTGTGTGTGTGTGTGTGTGTATGTTTCAGCATCTTGTCAAAGTCCAGACATTTACTCAAAATCTACATCTAGGAAAGCTCTAGAGAAGCAGTCTACAAATGGTTCAATCTACTCTCACAGACAGACTTGCTTCTTCTTACCCACAGATGGTTTTACAGAATCTGGAAAGTAAGAAAAGAGCCAACTCTCCTAAGACTGGACCAACATCCCCATAACCATTTTCTTAGGTTTCCCAGAGACAAGTTGCCCCAAAGTCATCAGGAAGTAGCTAAAGATCACGATGACTTTATTCCTGCTTCACCATCTTTTGTTTCTAGTTTTTTCTTTTTAATTAAACCAAATGGAGGAATGTTAGCATTCCTTGTAGGTTCCACCACACAGTTACCTGGCAAATGCCAGGTATGCCTGACTCAGTGTAAAAGAGTTTTGCTTTCTCCTTACTCTCTTATTCTCTTACTATCTTACTCTCTGCCCTTTCCTTCCCTGCCCTTTCTCCCTCTCTCCCCATACCCCTTCCCCCAATCTCCATCTCTTCTTGCCTGGCCTCTCCTCTTTGTTTCTCTCTTCTCCTCTCCTCTCGTCTCCTCTCCTCTCCTCTCTTCTCCTCCCCTACCCCCGTCTCTCTCTGCCTTTCTCTGTCTCTACTCCCTTCTGAATGTCCCATGCCCTAAATAAACTCTATTCCATACTATAGATCCATCATATGGCTGGTCCATCAGGGGGAAGGGATGCCTCAGCATGGACCCTCAGAGGCACCACCTTCCACCTCACCATACCAAGCTTCTACCAAAACATATCCTAGTTTTTTCTTTCTTTCATTTTTATTTTCTAAAATACAACAAAGTTAATATGAAATCATGACACACTAGTACTTATGAGATACAATTACTTTAAAATAAGCACAAACAAAATGTGTGCCCTAAATTGCAGAGACTTATCACAGAACCTTAGCAGTAATGACAGTAAAGACAAGAAGTAGACAGATGTACAGCTGAGCTTATAACTAATATTTCAATAATTGGTAGAAGAAATGGAAACTTAGTAAGCATATAGATTTCTGTGAAGAGATCACAAGGGATTAATGGAAGTCTTGCTGAGTGAGTTTGTTATGGATTGTCATAAAATGAGTTTCCTCACATGCTTGGCACCTTCTGCATATGGAAGTTCCTTCGTTGTACCTTCATGTGACACAGACAGGGGATACTTGCTAGGATAGTAGTGTCATGGTGTTTGGTTCCTCCAGCCCTTAGATGCACGAGCCAAATAAGCCTCTTTATTAAGTACTCAGCACAATTAATTTGTTAACAGAAACGTTGTACCATCTAAGGCATTTTAAATTGTAAGAAGAAGAAGCTCTTTGAAGCTAACTTGCTGTTGACTATCTGGTTGTTTTCTCTGTGAGAGGAAGTCATATTGCTAACCCAACACAGGCCAGTCACTGAACACTGAGCCATGTGGTAGCTATCTCTCTTGTTAGTTTGGCAGGAATCTATTAATCTGCCCCATTTATAACATTGCAAGGAATATACATGGCTATGCTATCCATGTGGCAAATACTAGCTAAAGTTTCTTGTCCGAATCATTTTGTTATCCTGCATTTTAGTGATTTCCATGTATGCAAAAAGGGTTCTAGTGATTGTTAACATGCTCATGATGATTGGCTACTCTTGACACATGCAGAAAGGGGGAACCTCAGTAAAGGAGTTGTTCCTATCAAATTGGCTTGCGATCATATCAAAAAGGCCCATTCTTGATTGCTAATGATTTACGAGGACATAGCATGCTATGATGCTATCATTCCTAGGACTATGGGCCTCAGCTCTCAAGGAGCAATAGGTAAGTAGTGTTTCTGATTTAGTTTCTACTTCAGCTGCTTCTAAGATCTTGCCTTGAGCTTATTTCCTGGCTTCCATGATGGCCTGTGGCCTGCAAGCCAAATAAAACCTTTACCATGCTGCTTTTGTGCATGGCATTTATCACAGTAACAGGAAGCAAACCAGAATAATACTCATAACTCATACAAACATTTATATGCATACATCACAAGTTAGGCTTATTTTCACTTCCAATACCAATGTTCACAAGTCAATATACATTTCTTATCATACAAAGAAGATAAATAGTTACACTCCTTGAGTCTTTGCCTAATACTAGGGTCTCTTTTTATTCATATCTTTTACACCTATACGCAAGATGGCTATAGTTCCTATAGTTCCTATCGTTTTATGGCTACCACAAACCAACATGCAAATGGAGCTTATGATTGCCCCTCTTCAGTAACCAAGTCATAAGGAATATTCAATGAGATATAAGTATAGGCTGAAAAAGGGTAGTGGAGATAGCCTGGAGAACTAATCAATATGCCAATGTAGCTTATTTGAGTCTTCTACTTTTAATGAGTCAGAAATATTACCATTCTGTTTCAGAATGGGTTGTGACTGAACCTATTAAACTCAGAACGTCATAGGATATGTCAAGTTTTCTTTCATGTTAAGCATATGTGTTATTACAAAATTATGGGTCCAATATAACCTCAGCCAGGTGACAAATGTTTCTGTTTTCTGTTCCTTCACATAGAATAGTTGCAGGGTAGTAGACACCTATACTGTGATACTCCTGTTGAAGTCAGAAAAATTTCGGTGAGGTATCTTCTCAGACTAAGTATTCCAAAATGGCTCCTAAGTTGCCTAGTTTAATTTTCTTTTTTTCCTTATTGTTATTTTTATTAGATATTTTCTTTATTTACCTTTCAAATGTTCTCCCCTTTCCTGGTTTCCCTTCTGAAAACCCCCCTATTCACTACCAGTTTACTTACTTTTGTTGTAGGGACCATTTGTTATAATAAAAAGTCTGTAATGATAATTTCAACTGTTGTCCATGTTTTAATAGGGAGACCCCATACACTGAGCAGAGTCAGGATGCTGAGTCATGATGTTGAGTCAGGATGCTGAGTCATGATGTTGAGTCAGGATGCTGAGTCAGAATGCTGAGGTGCCTTTTCTTTCTTTTTCGTTTTTTCTTTTAAAATTCTTTTTATTTTATTTTTAATTAGAAATTTTACTTATTTATACTTCATATATTAGCCCCTTTCCTTGTTTCCCCTCTGAAAACCCCCTATTCCATCCCTCTCCCGCTGCTCACCAACCTACCCACTCCTGCTTTTCTGGCATTCCCCTACACTGGGGCATCGAGCCTTCTCAGGAGCAAGGGCCTCTCCTCCCATTGATGACTGACAAGGCCATCCTCTACTACATATGCGGCTGGAGCCATGGGTCCCTCCATGAGGTAACTTTTCTTAAAGGGAAAGTTTATGAATGACACACAGACATCTAAAGGGGTTCCCTTGCTTCAAGCAGTATTAACTTTATGGGTTTTTTTTTTTTTTTTTTTTTTTTTTTTTTTTAGCTTTAATGTCTTCTAATCTCTGCCAGGTTTTGCATTTCTACCTCATTTTGTGCTGGCTGTCATTTCCCCCAAGCTTTTAGCAGTTGTCCTAGCACCGTGTTTTCTGTGTTCCCCATCTTCTGGGATCTTTGCCAGTATGCTCTGTACTCCGGCATACTTTCAGTGTTCTCAAAATCATCATCCTTGTTTATTACCTAACTTTATGTCATCTTCCCATGAATTCTCTCCCAGCTTTTGTCAATACATGACAATTTCTGAGGAGGATTGTTTGGTACATAGATTGTTCTTTCCTTTCAAGTCGTGTTCCTTAAATTCAAGTCATGGTAGAGTTTAACCACAGAAAGTAGCTGAGGAGATTGATCTTGGGAAGTACACACAATCTCTGAGGAGATGTCCTTGTAGCATTTTTAATCAAAGAGTAGTTTACAAATAATTATATGTGAAACCCAAACACCATCCATGTGGTTCAACGGAATCTCAAGCAAGATTTTTATACCTAACAAATCAGATGTCATTATCCTACTTATTAAGGCCCCAATATTATTAACTCAAAGTACTGATTTTAACACACACACACACACACACACACACAAAACTGCACAAGTTAAGAATACATCTTCAAGGGTTCTGCTATGTTTGGTAACAATTTTAAGACCTGCCTCATGCTTTATTTTTCCTGTGCTATAAAGTGTCTAAGACTTGCATTCTCACATAATAGTTAGCTATAATTAATTACTATAGGCTTTTCATTATCTTCAGATGCGCAAAGCCACAGCCTTTCCCCATCTCAAAGATATCTCCTCTACCTGATAGGGCTGGGCCAACACTCCATTCACTCTTTCCAGTTACCATCCCAGCCGTTCAGGTCAAGATCTGCACACTTGCTCTGTTTCCTTGCAGAGGAACTCTCTGCAATCCATTTCAAGAGTTGGAGATTCCCAGTATCAGTGATGGAATGAGGTGCATACTCCTTAAGTCAACTCAAGAGTCCCTTAAGTAGACACTTCTGTTACCATTACCACAGGATGATGTCCTATGAAGCACATTATGAGTTGCCATTCAGCAGGCAACAGCTCTCTGAAGAGTGACTTATTGGAGTACTGTAAAGGCTAGATGCACATTTAGACCAAGAGGCTTTATAGAAATAGCTGACAGAGGTCCCTGAGACTGTGAGGACACCTTCATACTGATAAGTCATTATTTGTGAACTACATTTGGGAATGGCTCCTGGTCCTAGGTGGGATGATTGCCTCCAGCCAGGGGAGTCCTCGGAAGGGACAGCACATTGAGATTTCCTCAGACATCTTCCACTGAAATGGGATGTAACGGCATATCCCAGCTCCACTACATACAAAGATGAAAAGGGGTTGCTGTGCTGAAAGACAGCCGAGGTGAGATGCAAAGTGAGGAATGTGTGCAGGAAATATCAGTGACTGTTTAAAAGCTATGCTAATTAAATGAATATTGTCTTTGAATAAAAAAAGATAGGCAATTAAAAGAGTTCAGCCACTCAGCATGCTAAATGAGATGTCTCTACCAAATACCCTTAGGGCACAAGGAACCCTGGAAGAAGAGGCAGACGAGAGTGTGAGGTCCAGAGAGGATGGAAGAATACAAAAAAAAAAAAAAAAAAAACAAACCACCAAGGCCTTCTAAATGACTATTATCAAAGACTATATGAACTCACAGAGACTGAGGCAGCATGAACAGGGTCTGCACAGGTTTGAAGCAGGTCCTCTGTGCATTTGTTATGATCTCCAGTTTAGTGATTTGAGAGATTACAGAGTTTTATAAATTAGTGGGTCTCTGATTCTTGTACATTCTCTTGGGTTCTTTTTCTTCTATTTGTTTGTCTTGTCCAAGTCTATTATGTTAGGTTTTGGATTATATCATTAGATTATATTTATTATATTATTATCCTTTAGATGTCTGCTTGTTTTCTATTGAGAGACAGAAAGAGAATAGATCCACATTGGAGGGGAGCTGGGAAGGACCTGGGAGGAGGAAAGGGAAAAGTAAAACATAATCAGGTTATATTATGTAAGGAAGAATCCATCTTTAATAATAAAAATAATAATAAAAATAACATTGCTTTAAAAAGAAGGATGAGAAGTTCGGAAATCAACCAAAGCTCACGTGCATAGGTAAGACATCTGAAACATAATTGTTCGTTAAAATACAATTTTACACACACACAAAATAGTAACAATCACATTAACTCTGTTTGAAAATGTATTTTGACATCTAAAATTAGATTATACAATTGATGGCTGAATAAGAAAATGCTGCAACTAAATACCAACAAAATGCTTAGGAAAAAAAAACAAAAGACACATGAGGATATCTTTAAGCCTTTAGAGAAGACATATGTCACTAATCATAAAACAATGTAATAAATTAAGACTATGAATATTAGATACTCTCTATCAGATCATTGAAAATACTTTTAGAGGGATTATAAACCAAGCCACAGATGGAAGGTATTTATGACAAATATCAGAATAAATAATTCATATTCAGAAACATAGAAAAACTCAAATGAACTAAGAAAAAGTTTAAAACCATTTGAAAATGTGCCAAACATTTAAAGTGGGTATTTTTAAAAAAAGGATATGTAAATAATGAGTTACATATTGAAAAATACCAAACTACATGGGTGCTTTGTTAATTTATTTTATATTATGACAGTTTCAGGTATGGAAGCAATGGATTTCAGTTATTTAATCCATACATTCTCCTCTTATATAGCTAGCTGATTGAGTAATATATTTGTTGTTTATCAAGTAAACCAAGCAAAGGAATAATAGTGAGTACCTGGTATATGCAAACTGCCTGTGAGCATTAATGATCTCATACTGTTTTGACATTATGTAGTATAACTGATCATGCATGTACTGTTTTCCTCAGTGCTTAATTTCTAGATATGTACTAAACAAAAATTTATGTGGCATGAAAAGACATACAAGAATTTTTTATAAGAGCAACAAATACAAACTTAAAAAAAAAAAAGCCTATACAGTCATCAAAGGAGAAGTGCAATTAAACTCAGGTGCATTCATGTAGTAAATAACTGTAGTTCAATAAAATCTACAAACTAATAAGTATATGAACATGAAACTCACATACATGGCACTTGATGATAAATAATCAAATAAACACCTGTATATCTGGGCTGGTGTCCAGAGCAGACCTTGAGTTCAAGCTCTGCAGCCAGTCCCACAACACCCAGAGGAAGCTCCACTCCCAGGCGCTCTGACACACCCAGGATCAGAGGTGAGGAGGACCTAACATCTGTCCCAACACTGGGAGTAACTGGGACCAGTGGAACCAGGCACACAGGAACTCCACTAGCCCAGTGACTCGAGTTCCTTCCAGTCTGTCTGGGCTGGTGTCCAGAGTAGATCTTGGGCACAAGCTCTTCAGCCAGTCCCACAACACCTAGAGGAAGCTCCACTCCCAGGTGACCTAACAAGCCCAAGATCACAGGATCCCAGAATCACTGGATCACAAATACAGCTTGACTCTGAGGAGTTCTGACACAACAAGGATCACAGGAAGGACAGGCTCCAGTCAGATTTAGCAAGGGCAGATAGCACTAGAGATAACCAGATGTTGGGGGGGCAAGCATAAGAAAATAAACAACACATGTATATGTATAGTGATATTATGTATATATATCACTAAATAGACTCAACAGTACATATATATGTATATGTACTTCCATATATATATATATATATATATATATATATAAGGGGTTGAAGGGAGGAGAAAGGAGAGGGTAAGTGATGCAATTTTATTTTATTTTAATAAAAATTAGTACAAAAATGAATTCATGGAGGCTAAACCAAAACTTCATACAAAAATAATATTTTTCCATGCAGTAGAATTTAATTATAAGCTATTCCAGTCTAAATCTTAAAGACTGTTTTTGAGTGCTTCCAAATATATATCTAAAATTTATCTTGAAAAATAATGGAAAATTTTTGAATATTATAAAAAATAAATTATGCTAGTTAGTTTTGTTAACCTGGCACAAACCAGAGTCATTTGGAAAGAGGGAACCTCAATTGAAAAGTTGTGTCTAACAGACTGAACAAAATAGACTCTGGGTTTTGCCTGTGTGTGTGTGTGTGTGTGTGTGTGTGTGTGTGTGTGTGTATGTATGTGTGTATGTGTATTTGCATGTTTTATTTTGATTTGATTTATTTTGGTATTTTCTATTTATTTCTAGTTGTTTTGATTTTTGTCTTTCTTGTCTTTTTCAGAGAGAGAACATGAAATTGGGTGGGTAGGAAAAGTTAGGGAGGGGAAAGGTTGTAATCAAAATATATTGTGTGAAAAAATTTAAAAAACAAAATTAATCCAAAACCAAAAAATATCACATTGGTTTATCAAAAACATTTAGTAATTACAAACAATCCAGATGAACACAGTGATAAAAATATTCAAACGTGTAAAGATAATACAACAATAAAATTTATTATTAGTCATCAATAAAGACAAAATATGCATAAATAGTTCCCTAAAATATCAAAGAAATACACAGCAAGAGACTGGCACCCAGTAGTCTACTTTCCTTTTGTTATTTATCCTGCAATGGCTTAATCTACAAATTCATTCTATTGTTCTAGATCAAATTTTTACATTTTGAAAAGAATATTTAAAGTTATTTTAACAGAAAAATTGTCCCATTTGCTCTCATTTTTCATAATTATGAATAATGATTGATTTTTATGTCTTGAAGGCTATGACATTCAATAAGGTGATGTCTAGATATTTAGTACGATATGCTATTTTATCATTATAAAAGCACCTTAATATTTAACATTTAATTTAATTCTCATATGTATTATACTGTAGTCTTATTTACAAATCCTTCCTTCCTTCCTTTTCTACATTCACAATAAGAATAAATGAAAATAAAATATGATTACTTTCTCTTCATGTTTAAACACTAATTTATAAATGCTGTGTTTAAAGAGATATACCAATGCAGAAATGTCAGGAAGTCATCTACATATGTAATAATTGTGATCAGTCATTATAAACAGAATAATTTGTCAGAGTACATAGTAATCACTATTTCATAGCTGTACAACACATTTGTGAGAGGAAAAAAAATAGCAGTTTCTGTGACAGATTGAGAAATTCTTTATTATGCCACAAATATTTAATAAACTTGACCAGCCATGAAAAGAGACATGGAAAGGTAGAACAATAATTAATATGCCTCATGTAATTGAATTTAATATTTAACTTGCACTTGGTAAATAGTGAGAAAACATTATTTTAAAACACATATAAAATTGATCTCATACAAGATGACAATGAATACAATGAATATAGACTACATAAATTTTCTTCAAGTAGAAGCATTCCATGGGCTAGAGCAACGGCCTTGTAGTTAAAGCACAGGTGCTCTTCCAGAGAATCTGGGTTCATTTCCCAGCAGCTCACAGCCATCTGTAGCTCTATTCCTCTTAATGGTACTGCACATACATGATACATACATGCAGGAACCATGCCTATGTAGGAAAGCATTATAATCAGAATTAGCATCCAGTCAAGAAAATACTGTAAGAAGACATTTAATAGCGTGCTTTAAATTTAAATACCTTAATGAAATGAACTTCACCATATTTACCAGAGTATAACTTGCTTGTAAGATGAGGCTTTTGCTTACAGGATCCACCAAGCCTCACACCCAAGTGTTTCCATATTTATGGAAACCATAACCCAATTTCAGATTTATAGTTTAGGATATAAGATAGAAGCTGGAATTGACCGATTTTATGAATTATAAATCTGAACTAGTAAATAAAATACAAATTTACCGTGACAGAAAACATGTCAGTAACAAATGAGAAAATAGTAGAAAGGAAGAAAGAGATGGAGAGAGAGGGGGGGAGAAGAGGGAGAAGAAGAGGGAGACAGGAGGGGGGATTCCTCACCCAGATTTTAACTTGTAATTGGCTCATGTAGGCTGGGCACTAAAGATGCTGGGCAAAAATGTATGAGAAAGTAGCATGTGAGGTATAAATAGTTTGTGTGTACTACCAAGACTTCCTATTGTCAGAACATAATACAGCTGTAGCCTGGGAGGACTCCCAGAGGAGGGAGGGGGAATGAATCCACCTGTAAAACCTTAAACCTGAAATTTGTCTTGCCTACAAAATACACAGCGATAAAAAATGGAGTAGAGACTGAGGGAACAGACAACCAATGGCCTGCTGAGCCTGAGACCCATCCCATGTGATAGAGCCAACCCCCAGTACTAGTAATGATAATTTGCTATGGTTGCAGACAGGAACCTAGCATAATGCTCTCCTGAGAGACTTCATACAGCAGCAGATGGAGGCAGATGCAGAGACCCACAGCCAAATATCAGGTGGCGCTCTGGAGTCTTGTGGAAGAGTATGTGATAGAACTGAGGAAGCCTGAGATGTTAAAATCACCACAGGAGGACCTACAGAGTCAACTCAGGTGGACCCATGGGGCCTCACAGAGTGTAAACTACCAACCAGTGAGCGGGTAGGGGTTGGACCAAGGTCCCCTACACATTTGTAACAATTGTGTAGCTTGGTGTGGAAACCCTAAACAAGTGGAGTGGGATCTGTCTTGGCCTCTGTTCCCTGCTATTGGTTTTCATTCTGCCTACCTGGACTGCCTGGTTGGGCCTCAGTTGAAGTATGTGCCTAGACCTGCTAGGAATAGATGTCCCAGGGTTGGGCAGTACAGGAGAGGGGCTCCCTTTCTCAGAGGAGAAGGAGAGGAGGAAGTTGGGAGGGATTTGTAAGAGTGAGACTGGGAGGAGCGGGGGGGGGGGGGGGGGACTGTGATCATGATGTAAAGTGAATTTAAAAAATTAATTATTGGAGAAAAAAAGATCTGGGGTGGGAGAGGGGAAGAAAAGAAAAGAATCTAGTGAATTGCTGTTTGAATTCACTGAATACTTCCTCATAACAGGAGTTGAAAGGAACAAGCTGATTCCATGTAATTTAAATTAAGAAAAAAAATTGATTAGGAGAGGAAAAAAAAATGTACCCAATTGTAAAATTTTCAAAATCTGGCTTCAAATTAAAAAAAAATTTACAGACATGAAAAAATAGGAACCATAATGAGGAACAAAAGTTAGCAACAGAAATAGAACTAGAGATAACAAACATGGGGGAATTACCATGCAAGAAAAAAAAAATGCTAATTGAAAACAAATTGAACACACAGGTTGCTTCCCTTCCTCTCAAGGTTCAGGAATTGTTGCAGAAGAGAAGACTGACAGAAGTTAAGAGTCAGAGGCAGTCGATGTCTACTGGGAAACTGTCTTCAGAACAGAGCAGAGCAGTTGCACATAAAATCTCATAGCAGTTACAACATGATGTACAGGACTGGTACAAGCCCAAAGTAGACCAATTCCCAGCCCAGAGATGGGAAACATGCATGGCAACCGGCCCTGAGCTGCAGGGTTATTGGAAACCATTAGCTGATGAGAGATGAAGAGCCAGTTTTCTCTAACATTGTCGCTCCTGGTAAGTTGACCAAACTCCAGTGGAAGACCACACAGCCAAGACTATGTGGGCAGCACAAATTGTTCTTGTGGGTTTAAAAGAACAATTGAGAAAAAAACTTGGGTAGTTAGGAAATGAAGGGATCTAGGAAGAGTTGTGGAACAGGAATAATATGATCAACATATACTGTATAAAATGCTTAAAGAACTAATGAAAACACAATTTTAAATAGAAAATGTGATCCATTTTAAGTAAAGGAACACCGATGCTCAGTAAATAAATGTAAAGATAAAAGCTGGATTGTATTAAGTGAAAAACGAAAAAGGACTCAATGGGTTTATGGCAGATTAGACATGAAAGAAGGAACCTTTAGTGAGCCTGAACGAGCAGAGCAGAGGAGTCATGTGACAGAAGGTTGGAAAATCACTAAACTGTGGAATACTTATGCCACTAGGGCTTCTGAAATAACAAAGGACAAGGCATGAAGAAATTTGATCATAAAAACCAACAAGTTCTAAATTTGATAGTTTTGTATCTCTCATTTCAGTAAGCCCAGTGAACTTTAATCAGAAAATTTCTACACCAAACTACATCAAGTTGTGTTAGACTAGTGTTAGAGGGGAAAAAAAATCAAAACAGACTGACGTGGAAGAAAACCTTGTCAGATACAGAATGAATGAGGACAGTAAATTTTTTAGAAAAATAATATGAAAGTGAGAGTAGAGTAACACCTTCAACATACAGAAAATATATCATGCTAGAGTTATCTATTCAATAAAATTATCTGTAACAAGCCAAAGTGAAATCACTTTTAGGAACTGAAGGCTGAGAGTGGATAAGCATGGTCTTTTCTTTCCATCATAGCTATAAGACTTGTTTCTTGGTGAGAAGAGAAATAACAGTGGGTGCAAATATCTAACAGAAATAATTATATCATTGGTACTGGTAAATATGTTAAAAGATTTCCTTATTTACACATTGATTTACAATGACCTTTGAAACAAAAATTTAAAATATTCTGTAACATATTCTGTAGGGTTTTAACATATATAAAATAGAACTAGCAATAGAAACTTAAGAAGGTAAAATGATTTTTTAAAGTTTTATTGCAAATAAAGCAATCAAGGATCATAGGAAGCTATATTATGGTAAATTTAATGGTAATGTAACCACCCGAAAGCAGAACTACCATATAAAAACATTAAATGCTAAATAAAAATAAATACCATATGTTCAAGATGATCAGGAAACTGAACCATCAACCACAGTCTAAGGATGGCTAATAAACAAAGAGAGAAGGAAGAGCACATGACATAGCAGGAAGATAGATGACATAGACCCATACATGGCAAGAACCCAATATGAACTTCAGACAACTGAAAGCAATACTTAGCTCCTTGTTATTAACAACAGACCATGTTTAAAATCTAGCAACTGTGATTATTTAAAGATATAGGCCTGGAAACATAGTACGCTATCAATGTCAAGTGGAAGGTAGAGTGTTTATATTAACGTAAAACACAGCAGACTTCAGAGGACATCATGTTCCCAGGGATGAGGACTGGGAGCCTTTTAAAAAAGATAACTGATGCACCTTAGAAGAATAGAGGTGCCTGAAACTTCTGTGCCACTATTGATTGAGACTTAAGCCACATAAAACAAAATCAAGTTGATAGCTAGCTAAAGAATTCAAAACTATAGTTAAAATTTTCAACAATCCTTCCACTACTCATATCACCGGGGAATGGAAGAACTCCTAGCAGTTCATGGCTTCTAGGTGAGGCTTGCTTTCTGCTGGAGTGTGACCAATGTTTGTCTTTGTGCCCCAGTGGATGACCTCACATCCATGCACATACAGGTGTGCTACTTAGACTCAGTGAGTAAATCAGCCATTAAGTAAAGTCTGAAATTTTGAGCTGTGATGAGGGGCTCTAGGGAACCTGAATGAACAGGATGAGAGTTATATTTGATCAAGATACATTGTATACATGTAGGGAATTTTTAAAGAACAAATTAAAAATTGAAAAAAGATAAAGGGGAAATAGAAATGCAACTATGGAAATTATGAAGCACAAGAATCGCCTATTAGGCGTGTTGATATAATTTATGTTTCCTTATGATCTGTCTCAGACAGCCAAAAGCATTCTTTTAAGGGCACACATTCCAACAAGAAGAGAGAAACTCTCCTAAAAGCCCTATACATATGAAAGGTTTCAGTTGACACACATCATCTTCTCAGGCCAGGATGAAATTAAAGTGAAACTTAATAACAGAGCATTATTACCAAAGAATTCTAGTGTGTTCATCCCAATCAGCACATTTCAATTACCCGGAAGAGATCGGATACTTTATTACAGAGAACAAAAGCCCATTTCAATTACCCAGAAGAGATTGGATACTTTAGATTAGATACTTTACTACAGAGAACAAAAGCCCATCCCCAGGAGTACTGTGAGACGAAGTTGAATCACATTATAAGAGGAGTTTTCTCTCAAACCCTAATATCAATAGATCTGAACTTGAATATATGCTTCTTAAGCAAATACATTTAACTCAAAATAGAACACTCAAACTGAATAAACAGTTGAATCAGAGAATATTTAATAAAATTGTCATACAAAATAATAAAATTTAGGATACTCAAAGGGAGTTCTTATTAGTTATCAATAAAGTTGATAATTGTTTCCTCGCCAAGTGTGTGTAGTATAAGCTCAATGTGTCACATGCATTCCAAGGTAGCTAAGAACCAACACATTTGTAGATGGCAATACCATACTTAAGCGTAATCTAGTTGTTTACCTTGGCCAGACTAAGCAGAAACAAAGATAGAGATGAAATATGACATACAAGTAT
>JADRCD010197864.1:9349-35916 GCA_019843815.1 Montemys delectorum
GATACAACAACATGTCAGTAATGGTGGCTCTGTTTCAGTCAGGGTTTATATTGCTATGATACAACAACATGTCTGTCATGGTGACTCTGTTTCAGTTAGGGTCTCTATTGCTACGATACAAAATGAACAAAATCAACTTAGAGTAGGAAGGGTTTCTTTCACTTTCCTCTAAGAGTCCACTTCTGGGAAAGGCAGAGCAAGAACTCAAATGAGGTTAGTGGCATTTGCTGCCAACTGGGCTGGCAGTTCTTAGAGGCAAAGATCCCTCTGCCATGGTGTCCTAGTATGTGATCACCAACCTGCTTGTTGTGATCAACAACAGATTCAGTGTAACTAAAGCTAGTTTTGCTGGTGATCAGATCCCCAAATACTGCTTTTCAAATTATGTGGTCAGACCCAAACATGTTCCTGTCATGGCAGGAGCCCTCGAAGGTGACATCTTCATTGGCCCCAAAGCTGAGGAGCACTGAGGGCTGCTGTTAGTCTGCTACCCCATGGAAACATGGCATTGTCAAGGACTGGAATGACATGTAATGCATCTAGCAGTATGTCTATTCTAAAGACCAGCTGCAGACTTTCTCAGAGGAGCAGTCTCTGTGCTCCTGACAGAGATGACTTTAAACCCTTGGAAAAAACAGGAATGAGCTACAGAAGTTTTCTTTGAGACTTTGAATGTGCTAGCTCTCTTCATCTCTATGCAAGCTATGCTTAGCCTTTATGCCACAGGCAGAACCACAGGCCTGGTGGTAGATTCTGGAGAGGCATTACCCATGTGGTCCTGATTTAAGAAGGCTTCACTATACCTCACTCCATCATGCACATCGACATTGCTGGCCAAGATGTCTCACACTTCTCCTGCCTCTACCTATAGGAGGAGGGCTATGATTTCTATTCCTCCTCCAAGTTTGAGATTGTCAAGGCCATAAAGGAAAGAGCTTGCTACCTGTCCATAAACCCCCACTGGAGATGGAGAAGACTCACTACTACCTGCCGATGGCTGTACCATTGAGATCGGCCCTTCCAGGTTCTGGGACCCTGAGCTGCTGATCAGGCCAGACTTGATTGTTGAGGAGAGTGGAGGTATCCATGAAGTGCTGGTGTTTCCTATCCAGAAGTCAGATATGGAATTACAACGTACAGTTTTTTCCAACATTGTCATCTCAGGAGATTCTACTCTGTTCATAGGTTTTGAAGACTGGCTACTGAGTGAAATGAAGAAACTAGTTCCAAAATATGTGAAGATCAGAATATCTGCACCCCAGGAGAAGCTGTATTCCACATTGATTGGAGGCTCTATCCTTGCTTCTCTGGATACCTTTAAGAAGATGTGGGTCTCTCAAAACAAATATGAAGAAGATGGTGCCTGATCCATCCACAGGAAAATCAACATCACTACCACTGATGTTACCTCCACTTTAAAACTGGCTTTCTTGAGTTGGAGTGTTTGAGAGGAACTGCCTGTGTGTATGTATGAGTGAGTGTGTGGGTATGGTCTGAGTGTATGTGACTATTGAGTGCCATGTGGCCCAGAGGACATTGAACTACCCACCATGGTGATGATGGCCTGAGATCTGGGGGTTGACTTCTAACTGGCCTCTTACTAGAAGAGCTCTGGAAGAGACTCACTCTGTTCTCAGCCAGGTCTTTGTCTAGCTGTGTGGAACTATGGTTACTACCATATAGAGACCTTGTTGTTGCCAATATTGGCTGGGCTGGCCCCACTTCACCCCAGATTGCCCTGAGGCCGGAGGCAGCTGCTGTCTCTCCTGTTTGTCATTCTGTGCTGTCTACACCTCTGGATCAAGAGAGAACTGGGGCATGGGTTAAGTTCTGTCTGGTTTTGTTTCAGTTTGTGTTTGGGAGACTAATACAGCACTCTAGCAGTGGTTAGAGCCTGGGTTCAGGAAAAAGCAGGATACACTCATTTCTACCTGGGAACCAGGTAGGAATTAGGACAACTCTGGGCATTTGAGGACAAGAGATAGCTTCAGGGTTAACTTACAAGCCCCAACCACATCCAGGGGTCCTGGGACAATGTAAGGACTGTGGGCTCCAGGTCCTGCTGTTTGTTTCTCATATATCCTGGTTTTGATGACATCACCAAGGTTTTATTTATTGTTGTGTTTGTTCACTAAGGGACTACAGAGAGGGCTCTCTGTCTCCTGCCCACTGGTCACCTTGCTAACACTAATGTTTACAGCACCTAGGATTTCCACAGTATCAGGAGCTCTGTCCTTCCTTGCTGATGGTGAACTGACAGTCATGGGCCTCAGGACTCTGAGAAATTGGAGGTTGCACATGAAGGCACCACAGTCAGCCCCTTCCTTTCTCCTAGCCCCACTTGCTCACTGCTCTAGATCAAGAAGGCTAGTTGTGGTTGGATTTTCTAAGAAGTAGGATCACTCTTTGGCAGAGGCCCCTTGTGAGGGAGGAGTATTGGAGATAGAGACCCTTTAACACAGAGCAAGCTGCAGTTAACCATGCTGCCTTTTGCCACTCTAATTGACCAGGCAAATAAGTCAAAGTGTCAGGGAGGCCCGTTCTGGTTTGGTCAGAATGAAGAGAAGGGGCTAAACTAAGGTACTCTTTGATCGGCTCCAGCCTTGCTCTCAGAAGTGGTCCAAGGGCCTTTGTACTCATTACAAAGGTAGGGTGAGCCTGTCTTCACCAGCACCATCATCAGTGATACCAAGTCTCATCTCAGTTCCAGATTCCAGACAGTATTCTTTCTCCACCATCTCATGCCTCTGCCAGATGTAAAGTGAAGCTATTGTGCATGGAATCAGTGTGGCAACCTGTGGAGCAATGAGCAGTTCTGACAGCCAGAGTCCAATAGAGCCATTTCGAACCCAGGAGAACCACTGAGCATCTGCTCAGGAGGGACAGAAGACATTCGGTGAATTGCTCCTGAGACCATGGCTGGAGTATCTTCTGGGTATATGCCCAAAAGTGGTATAGCTGGGTAGAATTATGTCCAATTTCCAGAGGAACTGCCACTCTGATTTCCAGAGTGGCTGTACCAGTTTGCAATCCCACCAGCAGTGAAGTAGTGTTCCTCTTTCTCCACAACCTCTCCAGCATCTGCTGTCACCTGAGTCTTTTATCCTAGCCAATCTAACTTGTGTGAGGTGGAATCTCAGAGTTGTTTTGATTTGCATTTCCCTGATGACTAAGGATGTTGAACATTTCTTTAGGTACTTCTGAGCCATTTGGTGTTCATCAGTAGAGAATTCTTTGTTTAGTTCTATACCCCATTTTTAATAGGATTTTTGGTTCTCTGGAGACTAACTTCTTGAGTTCTTTGTATACATTGGATATTAGCCCTCTATCAGATATAGGGTTGGTAAAGATCTTTTCCCAATTTGTTGGTTGGCATTTTGTCCTATTGACAGTGTCTTTTGCCTTACAGAAGCTTTGAAACTTTAAGAGGTCCCATTTGTCAATTCTTGATCTTAGAGCAGAACCTATTGGTGTTCTCTTTAGGAAAATTTCCCCTGTGCCTATTTGCTCGAGGTTCTTAACCACTTTATTTTCTATTAGTTTCAATGTACCTGGTTTGATGTGGAGGTCCCTCATCCACTTGGTCTTGAGCTTTGTACAAGAAGAAAAGAATGGGTCAATTTGCATTTTTCTACATGTTGACAGCCAGTTGAGCGAGCACAATCTGTTGAAAATGCTGTCTTTTTTCCACTGTATGGTTTTAGCTCCTTTGTCAAAGATCAAGTGACCATAGGTGCACAGGTTCATTTCTGGGTGTTCAATTCTGTTCCATTGATCTACCTGCCTGTCACTGTACCAATACCATGCAGTTTTTATCACAATTGCTCTGTAGTACAGCTTAAGGTCAGAGATGGTGATTCCACCAGAAGTTCCTTTATTGTTGAGAACAGTTTTGGCTATCCTGGGTCTTTTGTTATTCCAGATGAATTTGCAAATTGCTCTTTCTAAGTCTGTGAAGAATTGAGTTGGAATTTTGATGGGGATTGCATTGAATCTGTAGATTGCCTTCGGCAAGATGGCCATTTTTACTATATTAATCCTGCCAATCCATGAGCATGGGAGATCTTTCCATATTCTGAGATCTTCTTCGATTTCCTTCTTCAGAGACTTGAAATTCTTGTCAAACAGATCTTTTACTTGCATAGTTAGAGTTACACCGAGGTATTTTATATTATTTGTAACTGTTGCGAAGGGTGTTGTTTCCATAATTTTTTTCTCTGTCTGTTTATCCTTTGTGTAGAGGAAGGCCTCTGATTTGCTTGAGTTAATTTTATATCCAGCTCCTTTGCTGAAGTTGTTTATCAGGTTTAGGAGCTCTCTGGTGGAATTTTTGGAGTCACTTAATTATACTATCACATCATCAGCAAATAGTGATAATTTGACTTCTTCCTTTCCAATTCGTATCCCTTTGATCTCCTTTTGTTGCCTAGTTGCTCTGGCTAGAATTCAAGTACAATATTGAATAGGTAGGGAGAGAGTGGGAAGCCTTGCCTAGTCCCCAATTTTAGTGGGATTGCTTCAAGTTTCTCTCTATTTAGTTTGATGTTGCTACTGGTTTACTGTATACTGCTTTTATGTTCAAGTATGGGCCTTGAATTCCTGATCTTTTTAAGACTTTTATCATTAAGGGATGTTGGATTTTTTCAAATGCTTTCTCAGCATCTAGTGAGATAATCATATGTTTTTTTTTTATTTGAGTTTTTTTATGTAGTGAATTATGTTGATGGATTTCCGTATATTGAACCATCCCTGCATCCCTGGGACGAAGCCTACTTGATCGTGGTGAATGATCGTTTTGATGTGTTCTTTGATTCGGTTTGCAAGAATTTTGTTGAGTATTTTTGCATCAATATTCATAAGGGAAATTAGTCTGAAATTTTCTTTCTTTGTTAGGTCTTTGTGTGGTTTAGGTATCAGAGTAATTGTAGCTTCTTAGAACGAATTGGGTAGTGTACCTTCAGTTTCTATTCTGATGAATAATTTGAGGAGTATTGGTATTAGGTCTTCCTTGAAGATTTGATAAAACTCTGCACTAAACCCATCTGGTCCTGGGCTTTTTTTCTTCGGGAGACTATTAATGACTGTTTCTATTTCATTAACAGATATGGGACTGTTTAGATCATTGATCTGGACTTGATTTAACTTTGGTACCTGGTATCTGTCTAGAAAATTGTCCATAGCATCCAGGTTTTCCAGTTTTGTTGAGTATAGGCTTTTGTAGTAGGATCTCATGATATTTTGGATTTCTTCAGTGTCTGTTGTTATGTCTTCTTTTTCAGTTCTGATCTTGTTAATTAGTAAACTATCTCTGTGTCCTATAGTTAGTCTGGCTAAGGGTTTATCTATTTTGTTGACTTTCTCAAAGAACCAGCTCCTGCATTGGTTGATTCTTTGTATAGTTCTTTTTGTTTCTATTTCGTTGATTTCAGGCCTGAGTTTGATTATTTCCTTCCTTGACTCCTCTTGGGTGAATTTGCTTCTTTTTGTTCTAGCGCTTTCAGTTGTGCTGTCAAATTGCTGGTGTATGCTCTCTCCAGTTTCTTTTTGGAGGCACTTAAAGCTATGAGTTTACCTCTTAGGACTGCTTTCATTTTGTCCCATAGGTTTGGGTATGTTGTGGCTTCATTTTCATTAAACTCTAGAAAGTCTTTTATTTCTTACTTTATTTATTCTTTGACCAAGTTATCGTTGAGTAGAGTGTTGTTAAGCTTCCACTTGTATGTGGGCATTCTATTGTTTATGTTGTTATTAAGGAGCAGCCTTACACCCTGGTGATCTGATAGGATACAAGGAATTATTTCAATCTTCTTGTATCTGTTGAGGCCTGATTTGTGACCAATTATATGGTCAATTTTGGAGAAGGTACCATGAGGTGCTGAGAAGAAGGTATATCCTTTTGTTTTAGGATACAAAGTTCTATAGATATCTGTTAAATCCATCTGTTTCATAACTTCTGTTAGTCTCATTGTGTCCTTGTTTAGTTTCTGTTTCCACGATCTGTCCATTGCAGAGAGTGGGGTGTTGAAATCTCCCACTACTATTGTGTGCGTTGTAATGTGTGCTTTGAGCTTTAGTAAAGTTTCTTTTATGAATGTAGATGCCCTTGCATTTTGGGCATAGAGATTCAGAATTGAGAGTTAATCTTGGTAGATCAAACCTTTGATGAATATGAAGTGTCCTCCTTATCTTTTTTGATCACTTTAGGGTGAAAGTCGATTTTATTTGATATTAGAATGGCTACTTCAGCTTTTTTATTGGGACCATTGGCTTGGAGAATTGTTTTCCAGCCTTTTATTCTGAGGTAGTGTCTGTCTTTGTCACTGAGGTGGGTTTCCTGTATGCAGCAAACTGTTGGGTCCTGTTTACGTACCCAATCTGATAGTCTATTTCTTTTTATTGGAGAATTGAGTCCATTGATATTAATAGATATTAAGAAAAAGTAATTGTTGCTTCCTGTTATTTTTGTAGTTAGAGCTGGCATTGCGTTCATGTCTCTATCTTCCTTTAGTTTTGTTGGAAGATTACATTTTTGCTTTTTCTGGGATGTAGTTCCCCTGCTTGTGTTGGAGTTTTCCATTTAATACCCTTTGAAAGGCTGGATTTGTAGAAACATATTGTGTGAATTAGGTTTTGTCATGGAATACTTTGGTGATTGAGAGTTTTGCTGGGTATAGTAGTCTAGGCTGGCATTTGTGTTCTCTTAGGGTCTGTATGACATCTGCCCAGGATCTTCCAGCTTTCATAGTCTCTGGTGAGAAGTCTGGTGTAATTCTGATAGGCCTGCCTTTATATGTTACTTGACCTTTTTCCCTCACTGCTTTTAGTATTCTTTCTTTGTTTTGTGCATTTGGTGTTTTGACTATTATGTGGCGGGAGGAATTTCTTTTCTGGTCCAGTCTATTTGGAGTTCTATAGGCTTCTTGTATGTTCATGGGCATCTCTTTCTTTGGGTTAGGGAAGTTTTCTTCATAATGTTGTTCCTTTATCAAAGCACATTGATTGTACTTAGTTTCATGTACACTCACATTTAAGTTTCGCACAGCACTGTGTAATGGGTTATAACAGAGAAAACACTGCTTTAAGGTAGACACTACACAAAACACATTGGAAACCGAATGCATCTCTGTTCTTCCTTAGGAACAAATGAGGAAGGTTTTCCTTTTAGTGTTGAACTGCACTTTTAGTTTTAAGAAGTTAGAAGATAGTAGTGAGTTACTTAGAGGAAAATAAAATTGTTTCTCACCAAGTTTTAATTGTAGTTTGTAAGATCTATGCAAAATGTAGTTCCTTTATCAAAGCACACTGATTGTACTTAGTTTCACATACATTCACATTTATGTTTTGTAAAACACTGTGTAATGTGTTATAACAGAGAAACACCAAGTTTAAGCTAGACGCTACACAAAACACATTGGCAATTGAATGTCTCTATGTTCTTCATGAGAAATGCAACAGGAAAGTTGTTCTTTTAGTGCTGAACTGCACTTTTAGTTTTAAGAAGTTAGAAGATAGTAGTGAGTTACTTAAAATAAAAGTTTTTCTTACCCAGTTTAAATGTAGTTTATAAGTTCTGTGCATAATGTAGTTCCTTTATCAAAGCACACTGACTGAACATAGTTTCACATACATTAACATTTATGCTTCGCAAAACACTGTGTAATGTGTTATAACAGAGAGAAACTTACTTTAAGCTAGATGCTACACAAAACACATTGGAAACTGAATGCATCTCTGTTCTTCCTTGGAAGCGAATCAGGAAAGTTGGCCTTTTAGTGTTGAACTGCAGTTTTAGTATTAAGACGTTAGAAGTTTTTTTAGAAGATTTATTTATTATTATACGTAAATACACGGTAGCTGTCTTCAGAAGTACCAGGAGAGGATGTCAGATCTCATTACGATTGGTTTTGAGCTACCATGTGGTTGCTGGAATTTGAACTCACAACCTTCAGAAGAACAGTCGGTTCTCTTACCCACTGAGCCACTTCACCAGCTCTTTAAAAGTTACATTTATTACTTTTTTGTGTGTGAGTGGGCAGGAATTATATGTTTGGATGCCGTAGAAATTACTTAATCCCAACTAAGGCTTTCTATCCTGCCTTTGACTACTTGGTTCTCAGATAAAAGACACACACAACCTTTATATTTACAATAAGCCTTAATTAGCATAAGAGGTGGGAAGATATGAAACCTCTTGCTCTTATGTCTATTTCCCAACCAATAATTCCACTATATAATTTGCCATGTTTTATTTGGGCTGCTCTTATCTCCAATTAGCAGATTCATGGTGGCTTCACCTTCTTTTCCCTTCATCTTCTTTTCCTCTTGGGGTTCTTCTCTGATGCCAGAAGTCCTGGAATGCTAAACCCCATGTGTGTTTCTTCTGCCTAGCTATTGACTACTGGCCTCTCTATTCACCAATCAGAAATAATTGGATGCAAGGTCATATAGCATCACTTGGGTCTATCTGTGGACCTGGGGAACCAATTTGCCAAGGACCACATCTACTTTGAGTTTGGGTATATATCCAGAAGTGGATTAGGTAATGTGATGCTGCTTATAAAGCTTTGAATTTCTACCATGCTCTATCCCACAGTAGAAGCATTATTATATACTTGCACCTATTTTATTTTTTGGGAGATGAAAGCAAGAAGATCAATATACCAATTCTTGGGTATCTAGGTTACAGAGTCTGACTCAAGAAAAACAAGGGTTGAAGATAGAGCTAAGTTGTAGAGCACTTACTTAGGGTGCACATGATCTGGATTCAATACTTAGACTTTCCCCAACACCTGAACCCCGGTATCCATCCATTTATGTATGAGGAGGCATCTCCATGGGGTTTTGTATGATTGGTAACTGAGAGCATGTTGTCATGTGTTTATTGGCCATCCATACATCAAACCTGTTCTTAGATTACTTTTGTCATTCATGATAAAATTAGTTTTAAGTAGTCTGTGTCTTTATCTCTTATTGTATATATGATTTCACCTATTTTCTCCTGTTTTGTAGGTAGTCTTTTCACTACTGTGTCATTTGATGCAGTTTTAACTTAAAGACTTATTTTTTAAGTGTATAAGTATTGTGGATTGGTTGTAATGCTATTTGTGCTAATTTGGCTCCAAAAATCACAGGAACCCGTGTGTCTTCCTGTAAGACACTGTGTGTCCCTACTCCCAGTTGGCTGTAATAGATGGCCAGTGGCTGGGGAGGGAGACAGAAGTGGGACATTATATTTCCCCAGAAAGAGAACCACAGGAGAGGAGGAATCACCATTGCTAGGGAAAGAGAAGGACGCAGTCTGAGAAATATAGGACAGAGAGACAGAGACACTGCCAACATGTAAGAGTCCGGATCGTGGCACATGAGGGCTGCAGGCCTGGGTCTGTGGCTGCCAGGATGGAATATAGGTTTTAGTAAGTAATAATTCAGGAATACTGAAGGGGAGACTATGTTAGTTGTGAGGAGGTTTGGATGTGCACAGGCATTGTACTGTTTGAAGCATATTAAATAGAAGGCTGTGTGTGTGTGTGTGTGTGTGTGTGTGTGTGTGTGTGTCTGTCTTTCATTCATGAATTCACAGCATTTTGGCAGGTGACAAGGATTGTGTACTGTTTCCATGGGCAGAGTGATTTGAGTAGTGATAATTATTAATTAAGCATATGAGTATTTGACTACATGTATGTATATTTACAACGTGCATGTAGAGGGCAGAAATGTTGTTGGATGCTACTGATGGTTCCACATTGCCCTGTGGGTGCTGGGTACTAAATCTTGGTCCTGTGCAAGAGAAGCAAATGTTCTTATGTGCTGAACTATCTCTTACAGCTCCAGTTTTTTACTTTTGCTCCCAAAAAGTTTAATTAAGAGTTTTACTTAGCATACAAAATCCTGGGATTTATTATAGAATTTTCATGCATATATATTATTTGTTCATGTCACCCTCAGCTCCTACTCCTTTGTTCCAGCTGATATCTGTCATGGACCCCTTTCTGCTTTCATAGTACTAAATCTTAATATTTCCAAATGTATCTACTCTTTTGTTCTTGTGCTTTTCATATCATATCCAAGAAATCATTGACAAATCCACTATAAAGTATTCATTAATTTTTTCCCTAGAAGAGTTCAAAAGATTTGACCTTATGTTTAAATCCATTTTTTTAAATCTATTTTAAATTAACATTTATATATAGTGTAAGCTAATGGTCCACCTTCTTTTGCATGTGATATCCCAGTTTCACTAGCTCTCTTCATTTAAAAGAATGTCCCATTGATTTCTTCTGGAGAAACCCCTTGAAATACAGATGTCCCTGGGTTCCACTATATCTTAAACTAGGTCCTCAGTTGTAAGTAGCTGCTTAAGTAGAAAACTGATAGCTAATGTAAGGGAAAAAGATACTAAGAAGAGAGGTAGGTTAGGGCCCAAACCAAGCTTTATTCACCTTATCCTAGAGTGACTACAGGCTGCTTTCTCTGCATTTGTGTCACATTATGAGTTATGTCATATGACTAAAATGTGCACACCAATTAACTCATTGTATATTTGTTTTAGCTAATAAATATTTCTGGTAACTATAAGTGAAGGTAAGGTAGCACTTTACATCTGGGTATGACTACAGTAATGAGACTGATTAAAAGTCACTCAAAGGCAGCTCCACTTACTTTTTTGGTTATTGGCTTGTTTGAGATAGGGTGTGGCTACATAGCTAGCAAGCCTCTGGTGGTTTGAACTCAGAGTTCTCTTGCCTTAGCTTCCTGAGTGCTGTGATTACAGGTATGACTTATTGTACCTGTCTTGCTCTTCCTCTTTCTCCTCCCCTCCCCATCATCATTATACTACTAGATAGCTCAAACTGGCCATAATCCTTCAGCCTCAATCTTCTGAGTGTTGAAATTACAGGTGGGTACCATCATGCTTCAGTTTCATTTATTAATAGTCCATATATTTAGGAGTTACAAATGTCAGATTAATTAATGATGACTATTTAGGAGAACTTTGCCAGTGTATGATGAACTGTTTATAATTTTTGGTATTAGTAATTCTTTTTTAGTAAATAGTGAAATACCACTTTTGCATAAAACTGATTGTTCTTAATGAAGATTGTTCCTTTGATAAATACTAAAATTAAGAATCAAATGTGGTGGAGAATCAAATGTGGTGGCTAATGCCAGGACTCATGCTGAGTCATAAAGTGAGTCTAGACCATCCTGGGCTACAGAGACCCTATGTCAGAAAACCAAAAAAAAAAAAAAAAAAAAAAAAAAAAAAAGTAAAACTTATCGATAACCACGGGAAGCAGACAAAAGGAAGTTTTGGCATGGGATATGAGCAGCCTCTTAACATGCACATTGAAATCCAGAGTGAACTGTGCCTGTTGTGCCCAGCAAGAAGGACACACACTAATCCTGTAAGTCAGAAAGCCTACTGTAAACATTTTACATCCATGCTGCTCTGTAATTTCCTTTCCATTGACCTCATCTGGCTGACTGTTACGGCATGTTAAATGGGACAGGCCATAGTTATATTTTATAGTCATTGATTTGGCTAACCTTTAATATTTTCACCTGAATAGTTCTGTATAGTTTTAGCTTACAGAACCTTTCAGTGGTTGAGGCATTTCTGGCCCCTTTCATAGAGTCACATGACAACAAGTAAGAACTGAGCAATCTTAAACTTATGTTTAGCTGATTAGTTCAAATAAGTTTAATCTGTTCCAAAATGTTTTCTTTTTAAACCATTGTCTGTAAATTGTGCCATGAACATTTGCAGTAGCGAAAGCATACCTGCTGTCAGTGTAGATGTTGATGGACTTCCCCTCTGCCCTCTGCAATGCCTGGATCAGAGCTATAAGCTCAGCTTTTTGGGCCAACGTTCCCTTTGGCAGGCTACTAGACCAGATCACTTGCTTCCCATCCACCACCGCTGCCCCCACCCTTTGCTTACCTTCAACACTGAAACTGCTGCCATCCGTGAACCAGTTCTGAACCCCTAGCCAAGGCTGATTTTTCAGATCCTCTCAGATGCCAGTTTCTTCAGCCAGAATTTCCAGGCAGCAGTGTGCTGGGGTGGAGTCCTCTATCTCTGGTAGTAGGGTAGTGGGGTTGAGGACAGCGGGGTGGGGGGGAAGCAAAAACTATTCCTTCACTCAGCAGGAGACTCTGGTAGTGAGTCATGTGGGCATTAGTCATCCATCCATCTGGTGGCTGCCTGATGACACTCTCTAGGGCATGTGGGGCCACGATTGTTGTCTCCTGTCCAAAGGTAAGCTTGTGGGCATCTTTCACTAGCAGAGCTACAGCTGCAATGGCTTTTAGGCAAGAGGGCCAACTGCTGGCAACGGGGTCCAGCTTTTTAGATAAGTATGCTAGAGGCCTTTTTCACGGCCCCAAAGTCTGGGTGAAGACCCCCCTTGCTACTTCTGCCCTTTCATCCTCATATAGGGTGAAAAGTTAGGTTAGATCAGGTAGAGCCAAGGCCGGTGCTGACAGAAGGTCCCTCTTGATGTTGTCAAATGCCTTGTGATGTTCTGGTCTCCATGTGAATTCCCCCTTCTCTTTGGCTAGGGGGTATAAGAGGGCAACCAGGGTAGCGAACCTAAGTATCTACAGTCTACAAAAGCCAGCTGTCCCCAGAAACTACCTCATCTGCCAGGATGTAGTTGGAGTTGGAATTTGGGTGACTGTCTTTTTCCAGGCCTCCCTCAGCCACCACTTTCCATCTTTAAGCAGTTAGCCTAGGTAGGTGACCTCGGTACGGCATAGCTGGGCTTTTTTAGCCATGGCTCGATATCCCAGCTTACCTAGTTCTATTAGTAACCCCTTAGTACCCTTGGTACATTCTTGTTTGGTGTCTGCAGCCAAGATCAGGTCATCCATGTACTGAAGCAGCGTCATCTGTGGATTCTTGGCCTGAAAGGTGGCCATATCTTGATGGAGGGCCTCATCAAACAGAGTAGGGGAGTTTTTGAATCCCTGAGGCAGCCGGTCCAGGTCAGCTGTCCTGCCAGTCCTGAATCTGGATCTCTCCATTCGAATGCAAACAGAGGTTGACTAGTAGGATGTAACTTTAAACAGAAGAAAGCATCTTTTAAGTCCAGCACCGTGTACCATGAGCAACTTGGTGGCAGGGAACTGTTGTAAGGGTTGTAAGGGTTAGGCACAGTTGAGTGTATAACCTGAACCCACATGTTGACCTCCTTAAGGTCTTGTAGTTGGCAGTAATCATTGGAGCCTGGTTTCTTTACAGGTAGCAGAGGGGTGTTCCATGGAGACTAACAAGGAACCAGGGTTCCCTGGTCCAAGAGTCTTCGGATATGGGGCCTGATTCCTTCTCTAGCTTCCTGGCTCATTGGATACTGTCGGATAAGTATAGGGGTAGCATCCGTTTTCAGTCCCATCACCACTAGAGGTGTTTGTATAGCCATTCCCATGCCAGCAGTCTGCCCAGGCTTCTGGGAACCTCTTCAGCCCTTTGTCTAGAATAGGAGTTTCTACCTGGTCAGGGGCCTCAATGCATCCGATATTCATCTTCAAGTTTAAATGCCAAAACCATAGAGGAAAGTTTCCCCCACTCTACTTTTGGTTCTTCCTAAGTGAATCTAATTTGAGTCTTTAATTTAGTCAACAAGTCTCTTCCCAAGAGAGGTGTTGGACATTCAGGGATTACCAGGAATGAATGAGTCACCTGTCCCCGGCCTAAGTACACAGTGTGAGAGGTGGTCCATGGGTACATTTTCTGCCCTGTTGTGCCAATTACCACAGTCTTTTTACTGTTTAATTTCCCTAATGGTTGTCAGAGCGCAGAACATTCAGCTCCAGTGTCTATTAGAAAGTCCATGGGGGTCCCCTCCAATTTTAGGGTTACTCTAGGCTCAGGGAGGGGGTCCAGCTCTGTCCCCTCTAGTCATCTTCTTCCAATGCCAGCACCTTTGGAGCTCTCCTTTTCTTCCTGGGGCACTCTTTCACCCAGTTGCCTTTTTCTTTACAGTAGGCACACTGATCCTTCTCTAGAAAGCACCTTTGTCCCTCATTGTTCATTCTCATCTTCTGGTTGCCCAGGTACCCTGTCTGCCTAGGTCTTCCACTTACCTCTTTCTTATCTCCTACAACTACGGTCAGGATTCTTGCAAAATTCTTTTCCTGTCTACAATCCTGCCTATTCTCCCTTTCTTCAGCTTCTCTTTTTTCCCTTTCTCTCTCTCTCTCTCTCTCTCTCTCTCTCTCTCTCTCTCTCTCTCTCTCTCTCCTTTCTTCCTCTGTATCTCTCTTCTGAAATACTTTCTCAGCTTCCCTAACTATGTCCTGAAAGGATTCTCTCTTCTATTTCTTGTATTCTGTTGGTGATGCTTGCATCTATGACTCCTGATTTCTTTCCTAAGTTTTGTATCTCCAGGGTTGTCTCTCTTTCTGATTTCTTTATTGTTTCTATTTCCATTTTTAGATTCTGGATGGTTTTGCTCATTTCCTTCACCTGTTTGATTGTGTTTTCCTGTAGTTCTTTAAGGGATTTTTGTGTTTCCTCTTGAAGGGTTTCTATCTGTTTACCTGTGTTCTCCTGTATTTCTTTGAGGGTGGTATTTATGTCTGTCTTAAGGTCCTGTATCATCATCATGATAAGTGATTTTAGATCTGAATCTTGAGTTTCCAGTGTGATGGTGTCCAGGACTTGCTATGGTGGGAGAATTGAGTTCTGATGATGCCAAGTAATCTTAGTTTGTGTTGTTTATTTTCTTCCACTTGCCCCCTGCCATCTGGTTATCTCTAGTGCTACCTGCCCATGATAAATCTGATTGAAGTCAGTCCTTCCTGTGATCCTGATTGTGTCAGAACTCTTCAGAGTCAGGCAGTCTCTGTGACCCTGTAATTCTGGAATCCTGTGACCCTGGGCTTGTTAGAGCACCTGAGAGTGCAGCAACTGCCTCTGGGTGTTGTGGGACTGGTTGTAGAGCCTGGGCCCAAGGTCTGCTCAGGGTCCAAGGTCGCCAGAGAGACTGGAAGGGACCCAAGACACTCTGCTGGAGCAGTTCCTGTGTGCCTAGTCCAGCAGGTCCCAGTTACTCCTGGTGTTGGGACAGATGTTGGTCCTCCTCACCTCTGATCCTGAGAATTTCAGAGCGCCTGGGAGTGGAGCTTCCTCTGGTGTTTTGGGACTGGCTGCAGAGCTTGTGCCCAAAGTCCACTCAGGACACCAGTCCACAGAGACCGTTTTTTTTGTTTTTGTTTTTGTTTTTGTTTTTGATAGTGATGGCACACATAAAATAACAAGTCATAAAGAGGATGAAGGTATCTATCTGTTCAGTAAGAAGAAGCCTTGGTGATTCCTTATCTGGATTTCATCCAGAAGCCTACATAACCAAATTCAGTGCAATATCCACTATCTGTAAAATACTGGGTCCTAAGGGTTTAGAGCCATACCAAACTGCCAACATCATCCGTCTTCCATTTGCCAACCCCTTTTCCCTACCTCCACCAATGAGAGGGAGTGACACATTTGCCAATCACATGGCACCATAGACTTTTTCTACCCAGTTTCAGCTGTCTTACACTAAGGAGTAACTTGGAAGTCCTAGGACAGTGAGTACACAAATCTTATCTTCTGCTTCTTTTTCCTTACTTTGATATTTGAGGAGTGGGTGTTATATACATCATTTTTTCATTTCTTTTTCCTCACTCATGTGTGGACAAAATCGAACCAATTTGCATCCTATTTCATAGTTATTTGGACTTTATTTAGCAGGGGAGTCAAGACACTTTGTGATATTGTGGTACTTTAAATTTTTAACTCTTTAACGTCTTTTTAATGGAATTACAAAAATCATTATTTGTCTGAATCCTTCAACAATTGCTCCAGCTGGATCCACAGACAAGTCTGTAGATGTTATCTGACTTTTTCTGTCTTTGGAGTAAGCATAGGGACCCCAAGAGATTGTTGACTGGCTGGAGACCTTGGAGGAGAAGGTTCACTTTAGGCATCCCAGACACAAAGAGAAAATAAATAATGTGTAGGCATCATGAGGGTTGGGCATCTGAAAATGTAGAGGATAGAGATATATTTATATATTTATATTAATGAGTGTTAGGCTGAGAATCAGGAGAACCCTGAGGGAAGAAAGCAGGTATGGATATACTCAGTATTTGTGTCTAAGTCCTTCACTTGAATTCACCTTTTAAAAATTCACATTTTCCCCCTTTGGTTCTTAGGAAAATGCATGGGCAAAGGTTGGTTACATATCAATAAAAACGAGTATTTACTTGTTTGCTGCAAGGTTGAGTTATTCCTCCTGTGCTAAACAAATGTGTTAAAGCCTCTTATAACTCAAAAATAGTAAAAAGGTATTGCTGTAGATTTATTCATTGTTGAAGGGTAACCATGTGGAGACTGGAACACAGGAAAATGTAATGTGATAATCAAGGCAGATACTGGAGTTAAGTAGCTGCAAGGAAAAGAGACATCCAGGATTTTCAGCACAGTAGGGGTTCTGAAGCTTCAGGACAGGATTTCCCTGAGGGAGGGACTGTGCCAATGCTCACCCTTGCTCACAAATATTAAGACAATTCAATCTTAGTGATTTTGAAGTTATTGGAAGTTGTTGGTTTTTTGAAACAGAGTTTCAAGGATAGTAGGGTAGCTGAATATTCCTGTGAAGGCAAGGATGACCTTGAACTTCTAATCCACCTGTTTTCACCACCCAGATTCTCCTATTGCAGGTGTGGACCATCACACCAGGTTTTGCGTGCGTGTGTGTGTGTGTGTGTGTGTGTGTGTGTGTGTTGCTAGGGCTGGAATTCAGAGCTCTATATATTCTAGGCAAGTGTGCTACCAGTCAGCTGGTGTATGCTGCCTGGTTGGTGGTTCAGCTTCTGAGAGATACCAGGGATCCAGGTTAGTTGAGACTGCTGGTCTTTATATGGGGTCGACCTCCTCTTCAGCTTCTTCCAGCTTTCCCATAATTCAACCTCAGGGCTTCTGTCTATTGGTGTAAATATCTCTATCTGACTCTTTCAGCTTCTTGTTGGGCCTTCTGAGCACAGTGATGATAGGCTCCTGTTTGTAATCACAACATAGCAGCAGTAATAGTGTCAGGCCAGGCTGTGCAGCCTCTTCCTGAACTGGAACCCAATTTGGGCCTGTCATTGGACCTCCTTTTCCTCAAACTCTTCTCCATTTTTTGTTCTTGCATTTCTTTTGGACTCGAACAATATTGGGTCAGAGTTTTGACTGTGGGAAGGCAAGCTCATCCCTCCACTTGATGCCCTGTCATTTTACTACAGTTATATTTTACAAATTCACTCTCCCCATTGTAGGATGTTTCCTATAGAGTCCCTCCCTTTGTGTACTGAGAGTCTCTCACCTCCCAGGTCTCTAGTACATTCTAGGGGGCCCCACCCCACCTCTGACCTCCCAAGATTGCCTGTTTATATTCTGTCTGCTGGCCCTCAGGTTTTCAGTTCTATCCACCCTCTCCTAACACCTGATTACGTTCCCTTCTTTCCCACACTCCCACCCCCCATTGCCTTTCCCACCCAGGTCTCTCCCTTCCTCCTCCACTCCAGTGATTGCTTTCTTCTCCCTCCCAAGTGGGATTGAGGCATCCTCATTTGAGCCCTCATTTTGTCATGATCTGATAGGATGGATGTGATTATTTCAATCTTCTGGGATTATTTGAGTGTTATATTGTGACCAATTTTATGGTCAGTTTTGGAAAAGGTACTATGAGTTGCTGAGAAGGTATATTCTTCTGTTTTAAGTCGAAATCTTCTGTAGATAGCTGTTCAATCCATTTGGTACATGAGTTCTGGTTTACCTGTGTCTCTGTTTAGTTTCTGTTTCCATGATCTGTCCATTGGTGAGAGTGGAGTGTTGTTGTCTCCCACTTTTATTGTCTGAGGTTTGATGTGTGCTTTGAGCTTTAGTAATGTTAGTTTTACAAATGTGGGTGCACTTGTGTTTGGAGAATAAATGTTCATAATTGAGAATAGCCTGGGTTTGCATTTTTGTTCTCTTAGGGTTTATATGACAGCTGTCCAAGATCTTCTGGCTTTTAGAGTGTCTGTTGAGAAATCTGGTGTAATTCTGATATGCCTGCCTTTATATATCACTTGACCATTTTCCCTTACCATTTTTAATATTCTTTCTTTGTTTTGTGCATTTAGTGTTTTGATTATTATGTGCCAGGATGAATTTGTTTTCTGGTCCACTTCATTTTGTATTCTGTAGGCTTATTGTATGTTCATGGACACTGCTTTCTTTAGGTTAGGAACATTTTCTTCTATAATTTTTTGATGATGTTTACTGGCCCTTTAAGTTGGGAATCTTCACACACCTATTATTCTTAGATTTGGTCCCTTCATTGTGTCCTGGTTTCCATAAATGCTTGGGGTTAGGAGCTTTTTGCTTTTTGCATTTTCTTTGACTATTGTGTCAATGTTTTGTATGGTATCTTCTGTACCTGAGCTTCTCTCTTCTATCTCTTGTACTCTGTTGGTGATGCTTGCACCTATGACTCCTGATGTCTTTTCTAAGTTTTCTATCTCCATGGTAGTCTACCTCTGTGATTTCTTTATGATTTCTATTTACACTCTTATATTCTATTCCTTCACCTGTTTACCTGTATTCTCTTGTATTTCTTTAAGGGAGTTACTTATGTTCTTTTTAAAGTTCTCTTTTATCATCATGAGATGTGATTTTAGATTAGAATCGTACTCTTCAGGTGTGTTGGGGTTTCTAAGGCTTTGTGTGAGAGAACTAGTGATCTAAGAAAGAACGAGGTTGTGGTGATGCCCAGTAGCCTTGGTTTCTGTAGTTTATATTCTTGAGCTTGCCTCTTGTCATCTGGTTATCTCTAGTTTTAGTTGGTCTTGCTGTCTTTGATTGGAGCTTTTCCCTTCTGTGAACCTGTGAACCTGACTGTGTCATCACTCCTGGGGGGGCAGTGTTCAAAGTTTTCTGAGTGGGTGGAGTGGTGAGGGCTGTATCACAGGGTCATCTTCTGGGTGCAGATGGAAACAGGAAGGATAGCTTCCCCCATTGTGCTCTGTGTTCCTGGGTACGTTGGGCTCTGTGCAGGTCCTACTTGGACCAGGTATTGGGAAGGTAGATGTGGTCTCACCTGTGACCTTGGGTGTGTCAGCACTTCTTGGGAACAAAGTTTCTCTTGGGTTGACTGGGGTCCAGAGTGGTGTAGGATAGGGTCAACTCATGGGTGCAGGTGGAAAAACAGAAGCATCAGCCCTCTCTTTATGTTTTGTTTTTTATATACTTCAAAATCTTGTTTGTTTGTTTGTTTGTTTGTTTGTTTGTTTAGTTAATTAGTTATTGAGTGTATGAGTGGTTTTTCAGTGCACAGCATACATGCCTGGTACCCAGATAGGCCAGAAGAAGTTGATAGATGTGCTTGAACTGGAATTAGAGGTGGCCATAAGCCATCTGATATGGATCCTGGTAATTGAACTCAGGATCTCTTCAAGATCAGCCAGTATTCTCAACCCCTGAGCTTCACCCCACTATCACTGAAATCTAACTGATGTGTTCTGCAATATGAAACCAGGTTCTTTGGAAGACCAACCAGTGCTCCTAACCACACAGCCATCTCTGCTGTCCCACTTTTCTTTGTGACATGGTTTCTCACTAACTTGCTCAGGCTTAAATACACTTTACTATGTTGGTAGGCAGACCTATAATTGTAATCTTCCTGCCTCTTCTGTAGTTTATATTCTTGAGCTTGCCTCTCGCCATCTGGTTATCTCTGGTTTTAGCTGGCCTTGTTGTTTCTGATTGTAGCTTTTCCCTTCTGTGAACCTGTGAACCTGGCTGTGTCATCACTCCTGGGGGGCGGGCAATGTTCAAAGTTTTCTGAGTGGGTGGAGTAGTGGGATCCCAGGTTCATGCACCTGGATTCAACTATCTGTTACTATATTTACAGCTGTTTTATGCCAGAGGTGTACACTGTATCATACATAGTACTGTTATCCTAAGAGCATCATAAATATGGTCTTGTATTTGCTTTGCACCTGGTATCACAGTTAGAGGTACCAGTAATTCTTCTATAATTTATGGGTGTGTTTTTCATGAGTGTATGTAGGAGCACCACATGTGTGCCCTGCCTGCAGAGTAGATTAGGGTGTTAGAGCCCCTGGAGCTAAAGTTACAGATAGCTGTGAGATCCCTAGTGTGGGTGCTGTAAACCAAATATGGGTCTTCTGCAACAGCACCAAATGATCTTAAGTGCTGAGATATCACTCCAGCCATATCAGTAATTGTTTACAGTACAAATCTCACTTTGTTACTTTCCAAGTGTTGTAGAAGTGGTTCTCATCCTGTGGGCTGAGATCTGTTTGGGAGTTCAATGACCATTTCACAGGGGTACCCAAGACCTTAGGAAAATATATATGGGAATTGGTATTCATAAAGTGGGAAAAATTACAGAATTAGGGAAAGTAACTTAATAGTTGGAGGTCACCAAAATAATGAGAAACTGTATTTGAGACCATTGAGAACCACTGTGTTGTTTTAGTGATCATATTTCAATGAGATGAGAGTTAAAATGAGACCAAACTGAAAAACTCCCTGCTCCTATTTATCACAGACAATGAACAGTGTAGTATGTGATAAGTTATTGGCCACAAGTATGTTTGGAGATGGAAATTGGAGTGTTTGTGTGGAAGCCAGATACTGACATCAAGTATCTTCCTTAATTACTGTCTACCTCGTTTTGGAGACAGGATTTTTCTGTAAACCAGGAGCTCAGAAAATTTGGCTAGACAAGCTTGTCAGAGGCCCCAGCAATACTTCTGTGTTTGGCTTCCCTAGTGCTATGATTGCAGCGCTGTGTCATTACATCCTGCTTTTTGTGTTTGTTTCTTTGTCTACCTATATTATATCCTGGCCTCAGTTTCTCCTACCTCCCTTGCTCCCAGTATCCCTTACAAACACACTTCCTCTCCTACCTCCCTTGCTCCCAGTATCCCTTACAAACACACTTCCTCTCTCTACTAGATCAATTCCTCCATTGTTACCCCCTAAAAAAATGGAGAGCTCCCAGAGATAGCAAACTGAAAGCAGCATATCAAATTACAATAAGACTAGGCAAAATCTTTCATAAGACATAAGAGAAAAACTGTACCAAGTTTAAGCAAAAGAGTCAGAGACAACCACTGCTCTCACTTTTAGGGATTCCACAAGAAAACAAATTTACACAACTAAACATATAAGCGGAGGACCTAGTTCAGGTTCTGTTCAGGGTCCATGATTGTCCTATTAGTCTCTGAGCCTCTGTGATCCCTACTTAGATGATTCTGTGGGATGTGTTTTCATGGTGTCCTAGAAACTTGTGGCTTCTACACTCCTCCTTCCCCTCTTTTGTCGAGTTGCCCAAGCTAGACCTATTGTTTGGCTGTTGTCTCTCTATCTGTTCCTTTCAGTTGCTGGATGATGGCTTTGAAGACTATTGGCACAGGCACCAATCTCAAATAGCAGAAAAATCATTTGAAATCATTTTCTTCCTTCCTTCCTTTTTTCCTTCCTTCCTTCCTTCCGTCCTTCCTTCCTTCCTTCCTTCCTTTCTTTTCTTCCTTCCTTTCTTTCCCAGTTGTTTTTGGTTTTATCCTTTATGTCTGTGGTGACCAGCTTCTAGTTCCTGGCCATCAACACAGTGGCAGGCATGGGTTCCTTCTTATGGTATGGGCCTCAATTTGGATCAGTAGCTGGTGGGTCACTTCCAAAAGTTCTGCCTCACTATTACCCAAGCAATCTTGCAGGTAGAACATATCATAGGTGGAAAATTGTGTGGCTGCACTCCCTGCCTCTTACATGAATGCTGAGGTTTCAACTTATGTTCTTCCACTTATGCAGGAAACACTTTAGCAGCTCAACCAATTCCCTAGATCTCTGCACCATCCTTCTTCTTTTGTAGCTAAGCTTGTTTGCCTGATTTTCCCACAGATCCATTCTCTCTGAATACATGTCTATCTTTGTTAAGAGAAAATGGCATCTTTCTTTTTGGATTTTGGCTTTATATGGTACTGGAAAGAGCTAAGAAAGATAGAACTCATGTATTTTAAGGAATTACTCATACTTGAGATTCTGCAAATGGGTCTAAAGCAGATTTCTTGGACCGAAGTAAAGAAAGCATTTTGGGAAGACCTTGCCATCTTACTGGTGAAACATTGTGAGGGGAAGCAAGCCTGGGATACAACTTACAATGTCCTCAAGATGATTGATAGGAAGAATCTCACTGATAGGGCAACAAGTGAGATTGCTGGTGAGTTGGTCAAAGGTATTTTAAGAGAGTGAGGTTTGTGTCATAGTTTTGATAACTCTTCTTCATGCCTGTCTACCATGGGAACAGCAGGTGTCATGGCACATTATGCTCCTTGACAAAGAGAGCAGCTTCATGCAGACATGTTAGATCTAGTCTGTGTATTCAAATGTATGAGGACAGCATACCCTAACATAGATGGTTAAACTACTACACAGGACAGTATTAATGTTCTCCTCAAATCAAAACTGGAGCCTTAACTCTAGAGTGAAATGGTAGCACTGAGGATTTAAGGCAGCAGCAAGAGAAGACACCTGTAAGAAATAATATTTATGGAGTCAATGAAGATGTTGTTTTTGTTTTTGTTTTTGTTTTTCAAGACAGGGTTTTTCTGTATAGCCCTGGTTATCCTGGCACTCACTCTGTAGATCAGGCTGGCCTTGAACTCAGAAATCACCCTGCCTTTGCCTCCCAACTGCTGAGATTAAAGTTATGCACCACCACTACCAGGCTAGAAAGATGGTTTTTCTGGTAAGGTGCTTGCTATATAAACTTGACAATCTGACTTTGGATCTCAGCAACCACATAAAAGCAAGGCATGGTAGCAATATGGTCATGTAGCTTTGTAAGTTCTGTGCTAGCTGAAAAAAAAAACTCTCTTAAAATTAGATGGAGGGCCTAAAGAGATGACTCGGTTATTAAGAACAACTACACTTACAGAGGAACATGGCTCTGTTTCTAGAAACTACTGGGTGGTTCACAACCATCTGTAAGTCATTTTCAGGAGATCCAATGCCTTCTTCTAGTCTCTGAGGGCACTGCACACATCTGGTGCACATGAATATGCAGACAAAAGCACCCATTCACTCAAATTAAAAGCAAATAAATCTTTATTTTAAAGCAAGGAGTAGCTGAAGAAGACACCCAATGTGGACCTCTGGCAACCTCATGCATGTGCACTCTACCCCTCCCCCTCTCATCATCACATGCACATATCAAGTATGTATTTGAAACATCTATGTTATACAGTATAAAACAAGATTTTGTGGTCTTTGTTATTGCTTTAACAACAAAAGCTTATAAAAGAAAAGACATGTTTCATAAACACTATGATCCTAAGAGTCACAATTTTATTTATTCTTGTGGAAAATACCATGGATGCTTAAAGGTTTAATTTATTTCTTTGTCTTTGAGGTTCCAGTGTCTTACTATGATAATTTTCTTTTTCTTTTTTCCTATGATCATTATGCTTGAGATTCACTGATAATATTAGATTTATGGCTAGAAAATGTTCTTTACTCTTCAGTCTATATTTGTTTAAAGGTTGTCTCTGTGCTGTTCTTTCTATCCCACCCTATTTTGAGATTCTAGTCACATGTATTAAATCTTTAACTCATTTTCAAAATATATGAGAACAATTAGAAACTATTTTATGTATATGTGAAGAGTACCTGCATATATGTATGTGTCCCATGTGTGGACAGTGCCCTTGGAAGCCAGAAGTGGACATCCAATCTTCTAGTACAAGACCTAGAGAAGGTGTATGCTACCATGGAGAAGCTTGGACCTAAACCCAGGTCTTCTGAGTGCTTTTAACCACTGAGCTGTCTCTTGAGCCCCACATATTAGGTAGCCATATTAGGTCTTGTGAGTATATCTCTATCTTTTCTGGACACTAGGTTGGATTTTGTTAGTAACTGACCTTTGGCCTTCATTCCCCTGTACAGCTGTTTCTAATCAATATCAGAGTCAACCTGTTGACTTCTTTTGACTTTTCTTACACATATTTTTCATATGTACACATATACATACTTGCACATCATGATGCACAAAAGGAGATTAGAGCGTAACTTCTGAGTTAATTCTGCTTCTGTCATTTGGGTCTCATAGGACAAACTGAGGACCTCAGACTTGATGACAAATGCCCTTATAACATCTCATTACCCCCCATCTGTTGATTCTCATATTTAGTTCAGGCTTTTTATTAAGGTGTACAATTTCCCTTGCTTTTTCTCAGTTTCCCCTTATTGATCAACCTGCCTTTTATTATTATTGAGCATATTTTAAAAATTAATGTTATACTTGGCATACAAAATGTTTTAATGTTTAATGTGTGTGTGTGTGTGTGTGAGTTTTGTGTCACTGTGCTTTGCTTGCAGTGTTCCCCACTGTGATTCTCCCTTCCCTCCTTTCTCTGCCCCTAGTTCTCTTTGCCCCCCTCAATAAGTCTTTTTTCTTTTTTAGCTTTCATGACATATATATGTGTATGTGTGTGTATGATTTTGTATATGTTGAAAAATTTAAGATATCTTTTCAAAAATTGTACTTATGTATGAATATATATGGGATTATGTGTGTGAATACAGAGCCTGCAGAGGCCAGGCACTGAGGAGATGCCTCATAGGCATAGGTATTGTGAGCCAAGTGATGTGTGTACTGGAAACCATTCTCAGGACTTTTTCCAAAGTAGCCAATACACTTAATTACTGATTCCTGTCTCTAGTCCCATAATTCTATACTTTTAATGTCAATGTAACACTACCTGTTTTGATTATTATGCAGTCAATCTTATGTTGATAGTAATATCATTTTTCAGTTTTGTGGTGTTATGGAAACCATGACTAATTACACTGTGTTAGGTATGCACATCTGAGTATGTAGCAGGGCTTAACAGACACTGATGTTGGAGTTTGGAGAGCCTTGCCATCTGCCATACATGGTTGGTAATTTTGCTGTCCCAACAGAGCAGCTGCACATAGCACAAAGTACTAGATGGTCCAGCATATTATCGATGAATGCCATCCTTTTTTTTGAATGAATATCTTTGCTAAATACATAGCAAGTCAAGGTAAAATAATAAATAGCAAATGATAAAAATAAATGGTGTCTAGATAGGAGAGAAAGAGAGAGAGAGCTAGACAGCTACATAGCTAGGTAGATGACTAAATACCTAGATGGATACATAAATAGAGACATAGATACACAGAAAAGCATCATCAAATTTGATCTTCAAACTTCTGGTCGAAATTGACAAGAGAAGCCTCTTTAAGGCAACAACTGGAGCTTCTGTGCAGAGCCGTGAGTGTCCTCTCAAGTTATATTCCAATTGAAAAAACAAATAATGCTAGGAAAGTTACTCGCTGAATCAGGCACTCATAACATCATCAAATTTTGTTCTCACAACATCCAGCAGAAACCAGATTGAAAAGGGGAGCTAGTTGGAGCTCCTAGTTGAGCTGACTCTCCCCGGCTGAGTGTCCCACTATTCTAATGCTGGCTTCTTTTCCCATTGCAGGCACTTTTATATCATGAGGCAAACAGTCATAAAATATGCTTGAATAGCTCACAGTTTAGCTGATCTCAGGGGCTACTCTTGAGTTGTTTTATTCTCTTCCTTTCCTGTTGTAGAGTTAGGGCTCAGCCCATTCTCAGACAAGAATAAAAGAAGGCACTGTACTTAAACAGGTTTGGGTATGAAATGGGGAAAAGGGAAAACCTCACTTGAAGTGCCAGCTTCTGAAACAGCACATGACAGTTTAACTGTAAAATATTTATGACATACAAAGAAATGCAACTCCAGGCCAGTGAAAATCTTCTCAAATTAACTAGCATTGTTCTGTGCCCACAGACTTCTACAAACGTACATCATAAGGGGGCGGGGTAAAGAAATGACTCAGTGGCTAGGAGCGTGTCCCACTCTTGCAAAGAACCTGAGTTCAATTCTCAGAACCCAGGAAGGCCACTTGTAGACAGCTACAATCAGTCTCTAGGTTTATTTAACACTTAAGACCTGTAGAGGAATCCCCAAACACATTATTAAAAAAATTAAGTGTACATTCTGAAATGAAAATAATTGAGGTCAAACAATATATGGGTAAATGTTTAACTTAACTTTGATATATTGTGGCTTTTTTCACAGTCTCTGATTCATCACACCCAACAATATTTCAAGCTCATTTAAAGGAGAAGCTGATCCATGATTGTTCTAGAAAGTTCAACGCCAGTATTCAGATTTTCTTCCTGGATGAATATGATCACCTTGAGAACCTCCTTGTACCAAAGGGAACTGAGAACAAGCCACAAATGGTGTTCCTGCAAGGAGTAGGTGGTGTGGTCCGCGCTATCTTCCCGCCGGCAGGAATACACGGACACACACACAGGATCCTTCTACAGCAAACCTTTATTACCATGTGGCGAGGAGAGAGAGAACCTCGGACAATGCACTGTTTATATACACCCTGGAGCGGCATGTTCATCTCTGATTGGCTGTTTGCTCATTACCTCATGAGACGCCTCGGGATAGGCTGTGACTTG
>JADRCD010197865.1:4601-32356 GCA_019843815.1 Montemys delectorum
TTGGTTTTTCGAGACAGGGTTTCTCTGTGTAGCCCTGGCTGTCCTGAAACTCACTCTGTAGACCAGGCTGGCCTCAAACTCAGAAATCCGCCTGCCTCTGCCTCCCAAGTGCTGGGATTAAAGGCGCGCCACCACAGCCCGTCTGGTATTTTGCTTTTGAAGACAAGCTCTTCTTATTGTAATCTAGGCTGACCTCAAACCCACAACCCCGCCTCTTGCTTCTCCTGCTGGCATTGTGGCCGTAAGCCACCCTACTCCCTCAGGCTTATTTGTGTGGGTGCACTTGTTCCTGCAGGTCTAAAATCTTGGTGACATCCCTCAGGAGACGTTGACCTTTGTCATGTACAAATGGATGCTCATGTGCAATGTGGACACACACAATTCAACACAAGGTGGGTGGAGAGCATAGTCTCTCTGTTGGACTCCCTTGAGAAAGGGTCTCTCACTGAATGTGAAGGTCCCCTCTGAGTAGGTTGGCTGGCTGATGAGCTCCTAGGGACCACCTGTCTCTTTACCTGAATGCTGGGATGCGAGGCAACTATAACCATGCCTAGCTTTTTATATGGGTGCTGGGGATTTGAACTCAGGTCCCCACGTTTGCATGACGAGTCTTCCCACTCACTGAACTATCTGCCTAGTCACACTTTTTCCCCTTTTCCTCTCCCGATGCTTATGAACTAGGTCAGGCTCGCTGGTCATCAGGTCCCAGGGATCTGCCTGTTTCTTCCTTTCTGGCACTGGGACTGACTGCACCATCAAACTTAGCTTTTTAAAAATGGAATCTAGGGATTGAACTCACATCTTCATATGTGTATGGCAACAAGGGCTTTGCCCACAGAACTATTTCCCTAGCATCAAGCTTACTTTTAAAACTGGATGCTGTATGCACATTGTTTCCTGAACACATGATCCCTGCCTTCCCTCCTCCTTCCACACGTTCCTCGAAGCCAGCAGGCTCTTTGCTGCCATTGTGATCCCCTTACCAGAAGATGAATGCAATTGAATACGAACTCAAGCAATTTTTTTTTCCAAAATTCAACCAACAAAGAATGCTTTTTTTTTTTTTTTTTTTTTTTTCGAGACAGGGTTTCTCTGAATAGCCCTGGAACTCACTCTGTAGACCAGGCTGGCCTCGAACTCAGAAATCTGCCTGTCAGCCGGGCAGGGGTGGCACATGCCTTTAATCCCAGCACTTGGGAGAGAGAGGCAGGCGGATTTCTGAGTTCGAGGCCAGCCTGGTCTACAGAGTGAGTTCTAGGACAGCCAGGGCTAAGCAGAGAAACCCTGTCTCGAAAAACCATTAGAAGAAAGAAAAAAGAAAGGAAGGAAGGAAGGAAGGAATAAATAAATCTGCCTGTTTCTGCCTCCCAAGTGCTGGAATTAAAGGCATGTGCTACCCCTGCCCAGCCATCAGAGAATTCTTTTATAAAATCATTTGGGCCGGTAGAGTCATGGTTCCTTTAATTTTTAACAGACTATGGTTATTTCACTTCTTGTTTGTTGCTGATGCACTGATAGCTAACCCTCCCCGTGCTTCTGTGTCCTTTGTTTCAGTGTAATCACATGTAACTTAGAACCACTATGTCTGTCTCAGGATACAAGATCAGATAGGAGTTTAAAAACTTCTATGTAGCCACAATAAAGCATAGATGCGTGTAGAACCTGGCTCAGGAAGTGGGGCCTTTTCCAGAATGTGGTCAGGTGGAAATGATGCCAGGAAGACACAAGATCTGGGTGGCTGATTAGAACACCCAGTAATGGCTACAAGCCAAAGTCAGGTATTGATATAGGAGAGACCCAACATAAGTGCTGTGACGGAGGATGCAGGCTGGCCCAAGGGGAGCGGAGAACAAGGTTTCCCGCCAGGCAATACTGCTAAAGACTTGGCTTGCATGCAGTCACTCCATCCTGGAGGGACAAGTAAAACCCTTGGGGGAGAGGGACCATGCGTCCTTCCTAGCCCTGTAGTTCACCGCCCAGCCTGAGGGTGGCGCCGTGGGCAGCCAGGCCGTTATCCAGGCCGTTGGTGCGCAGGTGCTTTCTAGCCCTCTGGAGCCCTGTGCGCAGGCGCGGGGTGAGCACGGGCCGTTAAGAGTGCGTGCGAGGGGCTTACGAAGGCTGCCCGTGCAGAAGCTCCCAGGCCAGGGCGAAGCGTCTCCTTTGTTGTTGGTGGTGAGGGACGCTCACTCTCCGTGTGCTGTCTCCTCGTCTGTGCGGTGTGAGCTCCTCTGTGTGAGAAGGGCCAGGAAGCGTCTGCAGGATGCTCGAGGTCCTAGTGCTGAAGGTGAGGAGTGCCTGAGGCCTTCCTCGAGGAGCTTCCCCACGTGCGGCTGCCATCTTGGGGCCCCAAAGCTTGGGTGCCATAGGCTTGCTTTGAGATAAACGAGTGACGCAGTTGCACACCCTTGTTGCAGATGTGGTGGCAAGTGCTAATATACTTTAGATATTCAGTATATGAACTGGGCTCAGTGGAGCATGCAGGAAAATCACAGTGAGTTCCGGGCCAGCCTGGGCTACATAGTGAGACTCTTATCTAACAAACACCACCTCCCCAAATTAAGTATTCATTGGTGAATCGATCAGTTACAATTAAATTTATTCTGTAAACTTAGGCCTTGTAACCTTGGTATGGCCTCTTATTTTAAAATTTGTTTGTGTGTGTTATTATCCCTGTGGGAATGCCAGTGCCGTGGTGCACGTGTAGAGGTCAGAGGGCAACTGACCTGAGGATTGAGCTCGGGTAGTCAGGCCTGTTGGCAATCTCCTTTTACTGAATCCTCCTACTGGTCCCGCTTATTTTAGCAAATGTATTTAATTTTAGCTGCTTAACTCTGGAGCCCTAGCTTGCTTGGTACTCTATGTAGACCAAGATGGCCTTGAACTTAACAGAGATCAACCTGCCTTTTTGCTTCTCCAGTGCTGGGATCAAAGTTGTGCACTACTGTACCCAGCATGTCAAGTATCATTTAAAATTTTATTTTGTTTTAATGTGTCATACGTGCACATGAGTGCAGGAATCCTCTGAGCTGGAGTTCCAGGCAGTTGTGAGTCCCCTCTGCCCCGCAAGTAGGTGCTAGCAACTGATGAAAATGAAATTCGTGGCCTCTGCCAGAGCAACCAGTCACTTACTCTTAACCACAGAGCAGCCTCTACAATCCATCAAGCATCTTCATGTGATTATTGGTCACCTATATTAGCTTCACTGGAAAGAAAAATGCCACCTCAGGGCCTCAGTTGGTTTTTTTGAGCTGTTAGGATTTTTTTTTTTTAATTAGGTATTTTATTTATTTACATGTAAATTTCTCCTTTCCCAGTTTCCCCTCCAAAAAACAAACAAACAAACAAAAACAACAAGAACAAACTCCTGTTGCCTCCCCCATCCTCATGCCTGCCACCCCACCCTCTCCCACTTATTGGCCCTGGCATTCCCCTACACTGGGGCACAGAAACTTCACAGGGCTGAGGACCTCTCCTCCTATTGATGATCAGCTTTGCAATCCTCTACTATACACATGCTGCCAAAACAATCAGTCCCACCATGTATAGGCCTTGATTGGCTGTTGGGTCCCTGGGAGCTCTGAGGGTACTAGTTAGTTCATATTGTTGTTCGTCCTAAGGGGCTGCAAACCCTTCAGCTCCATAGAACCTTTCTCTAACTCCTTCATTGGGGACCATGTACTCAGTTCAATGGATGGCTGTGAGCCTCTACATCTGTATTAGTCAGGTATTGTCAGAGCCTCTCAGGAGATAGCTATATTTAGGCTGGCTTGTCCTTCCTTCAGTCTCTGCTCCATAGTTAATCTCTGCAACTCCTTCCATGGGTATTTGATTCCCCCTTTTAAGAAGGAATGAAATGTCCACCTTTTGGTCTTCCTTCTTAAGTGGTGTGATTGTTGAGTCTACAAGTTCTCTTTACATTCTGAATTTTCAGTTCCTTACCTGAAAAGTGTGATTCCCCTGCAGGCTTTACAGCAGGCAGGGAAAAGACATCAGGGTGAGGTAAGCGTGAAACTGGGCTCAGCTTGGTTATATTGTAGTCAGTGCTGGCCCATATCATTTAACTTTAGCCATGTTTAAGCATAGCACAATTTTGGGGGTAGAGGGAAGTATTCAGATTACAATGAACTCAGTCTGAAGAGTCCCAACAATTTAAGGCATGTTTAAGATATTGAGATTCTTTACAAACTGCACCTGGTTTCTTTCACAAGAATGAGTATTGTTGGCTCAGAGATAGGGTCCAAGATTTAGGGTCTAGGGAGTTAGATAGAGGTCAACATAACACCAGTTGGTGTTAGGGTTAGCCTGGCACAGAGATAACACAGAAATCACTTAGGCTGTTTAAAGCGTAAGTGACATCATAAAAATAGGCTTATGGTCTAAAAGCAATGCTCAAGATTTAGAGGAAAGATCTGGGATGTATAAACATGAATTCTGGGGGATACAGGCAGAGCTTGTCTCACCGAACAGCAAACAGAGCCATGCAAGGTGATGCATAGCATGCCTGCAGTTCCAGCACATGGGAGACCAAGGCAGGAGATCACCAGCTCATGGGCCAGATAGGTTTACACAAAAAAATGGGGATTTGCCATATTTTGTGTTAAAAAAAAGCTAACAAGAACTAAACAAGTCCAAAAGTAAGCAACGTCAAGTTCTAAAACATTTAAGAAAATCGTTTTTGTGTTTACCATAGGACCTCTGGTTAAATATACACAGAGGTGTATTTAAATAAAATCAAAATAGTTCATTCATCTCAATGGACATGGTATTCAGATGACAATTAATCCTCACACCTGAGCAGTTACCCCTTTCCCAGACAGTAGAACACTGTACTATTCATCAGTAGTTAGATTAGATCCCCCTCAGACCCTACGGACAAGGTTTGCTAATGACATTTCCAAAATTACAATGACTTTTTTTTTCTTTTCTTATTGTTTCTAGTATAAATTTCTTTACTATTTTATACTGGATAAAGTAGGTTTTTATAGTACACCAGATAGAGGAGGAAACCAAACCGTTTCACAGTGAAGTTACTGGGAAAATCCTTTTACTTTGTTTAAGTATAATTACCTGATAAATCCAAACTGCGAAGTGAAAACTCAAATGGTCTTAATAAGACTATGAGCAAAGCATGTGTTTGATCATGAAGAGGATTACAAATGAAGGCATGTTCAGACTAAGACTTGGAGAGAAATCCATGTACAGCATCTTCCACAGCAGCTAGGATATTGTGCAACATAGATATCAATTCCCTGGGATTTGATCAGGAGAGACAATATACTGATACAGTGAAGTAGTGTCTAGCCTTGAAAAAGGAGATTATATCCCTTGGTAACATAGATGGACCTGGAGGACATCATGTCCAGTAAAATAAGCCAGTCATAGATATCACATGATCTCACTCATATGTGGACTCTGAAGAAATGTAGCTGAATGGTGGTTAGCAGGACAGGCGGCAGGGAAGGTTAGGAAGGTGGAGGAAAGGGGAGATGCTGGTCGAAGGTACAAAGTCTCAGAAGGGATAATCTATAGTGATCTACTGTACAGAATAGTGACTAATAATTTGTATACTAAGGCTATATCATCAGTAAACAACTTGTAAACTAAAAAAAAATAATAGATCTCATTTGTTAATACAGATGGGGGTCTAGCACATTCTTGTAAGTCTAGCACTCAGGAGATGGAAGCAGGAGATTAAAGCTCTGCCATAGCAAGTCTGAGGCTAACTTGAGCTATGGGAGATCCTGCTGAAAAAACCAAAATGACGACAAAGTCCCATTTCCTAAGACTATTTAGATGCTTACTATAACTCTCTGGGCCTTAAGTTCTTGAGCATTCTTGTAATAGCTACTTTCAAGTCCTTGCCAACTAAGCAGCTTGGGTTCTCTCTCTAGGACAGAGCTCTGGACCTTGAGATGTTAGGCAAGTGTGTGCCACTGAGCTACATCCCCAGTCCTGGGGTCACTGTCTAGTGACTTTTTTCTTGGCCGTCTGTCAATGGTTTCATTCCTTCATATGCCTAGTAACTGGCTTTACTGGGCTTTGCTTTATCCCTTCCTTATTGCAACCAACATGGAGATATCTATGTTATTAAGTATATGACTACTTTTAATTATGTGTAAGTTTAATTAAGTATATGTTACTCTGCAGTAACAAACCCTGGACAACTGCTGTCTTTTTCCCAGTTATTATAAAAACCTCCAAGTAGCCAAGCATGATAGTGCACCCTTTTAATCCCAGTAATTAGTTGCTAGAGGCAGGTAGATCTTTGTGAGTTTGAGACCAGCCTGGTCTACATGGCCAGTTCCAGGCCAGCCAAGATACATAGTGAAATCTGGTCTTTCAAAAGAAAAAAAAAATCAAGCATTTATAAGAGTAGAAAAATACTAAAGCAAACACTTGTCTTCCTGCCTTCTGATGTGTAGGATACAAAGTTGTATCTTACTGCTTCTTGACCCTCTCAGTAGGTAGAGGTAGGGTATGTATTTGAAAAATCAATGGTAGTTTTAACTGATGTTTTAAATTAAGTTTAACTGTTTTTTCTTTTCCAGTTTTTAGCTTCTTTCTAAAAATGGTCCTTTTGTGAAGTTTTAATTTTTTTTATATGTGTGATGGCTTGAGTAAGGATGGCTTCCATAGGCTCATAGATTTGAATGCTTGGTCACCAGAGAGTGGCACTATTTGAAAAGATAGGGAGGCATGGCTTTGTTAGAGGAAATGTGTCACTGGAAGTGGGCTTTGAGGTTTTCAAAGCCCCAAGAAGCGAAGCCCCTGAAGTACTGCTACCTGCAGATCTGGGTGTAGAACTGAGCTGCTTCTCTAGCACTATATCTGCATGCATGCATGCCATCATGCTTTCTGCCATGATGACAATGGACTAATGAAACTGTAAGCCAGTCCCAAGTAAATGATTTCCATTATAAGAGTTGCTGTGGTCATGGTATCTTCTTCATGGCACTAGAACACTAAGACAGTATATATCTGGGTATGCACCATGTGTTTGCTGCTATGCTACCCTTGGAGGCTAGAGGAAAGCATCAGATCACCTGGAACGGGCCTTACAGAGCATTTTGAGCTACCTTGCTTGATTTCTGGGAATGAACTCAGGTCTTCTGGAAGAGGAACAAGTGGTCTTAGCTTCTGATCTCTCTCCAGCCCTTTGTGGGTCTTTTAATTCCATTTTATTTATTTTGTATATGTGTTTATGGCAGTGGGCATGTGAAGGTCAGAGGACAGCTTAATAACTTGTGGAGCTTTTCTCTGACTTTATGGGTTCCAGGGCACAAACAACTCAGGTAGTCAGCCATAGCTGCAGCACCTTTATAGCTGAGCTATAATTTTTTTTTTATAATTTTAAAAAGAATATATTCCAAGATAAATTCAGATAACTCTGACTTTGATCTTCTATTCCACTCTTCCCTTTCCCTATGTAATAATTTATATTTGTTTGATTTATTTTTTATCCTCCCCCAGCTATTTTGGGGGGCGGATCATGCTGGGATTGGAATCCAGGGCCTTGCATTTGCTAGTTAAGTGCTCTGCCTTAGAGCTGGACCCCAGCCCCTCATCACTGTTTTTCATTCCTCTTCTCTTCTTCTCCCTCCAGCCCATTTTTGAGATGTTGAATTGTAGCTTGCACTGGCCCTTTAACTCACTGTGTAGCTATGGTTGATGTTGAACCCTGATCTTCCTCCCTGTACCTCCAAATGCTAGGATTACAGATGTGTGTCAGAGTGTTTCATTTCATGACATACTGCAGGTTAAACTAAAGTGTCATATATGGTAGGCAAGCATGTTACCAATTGAGCTACATCTCCTCTTTGATTAAATAATAGAATTTCACATGCACTACATCCTGCATGACTTTGGACCTAACCTGACAGAGAATGAAGAAAGGATGGATAGATACACAGACACAGAAACTGAAAGGCTGCGATATGGTAGGTTGTGTGCACTCTGATGGAATGGTACCAACTATGCAGCAGAACCTCAGTAAATTCATTATGTACATCAGGAGAATGAGGGGTTAGCTAGTCTCAATGAGAACCATCAAGGGTTACAGTCACCCAGGAGGAGGAAATTGTAGTTGCTCGTTCTTTACACACTGTCCATATCCACACTCTGACCAGAGGAAGGCTCTGCTAATTCCCATGGTCTGAGGCATTGGTATCCTTGACGTGCCTGTACCCATGTCAGAACATTCACATAGGATTTTATCTGTTCCTTACAGACTCAATCAGGCCTTACTTGGCTCCCCACACTTATGTTCTTGTTTTGGTTTTTGCTGTTGTTTCTTTCTTAACAGATTATAAATACTGTCTATAATTTGCTTATATATATCATGTATATTTTTTAAATATTGGAGATCAAGGGCATCTTTTTGCCTTTGGGGTGCCAGAGTTTGAAACAGGTTTTAGATTCATAGTCTATGCTGGTTTTGAACTTGTGATCACCTTGCCTCAGCCTCCTGAGTACTACTATTATACATGTGTTCCACTATGCCCACAATCCTGTTTGTTTTTGATTGGCACACATAATTGAGAATTGTTTGCATATTCTTATTTATGTGTTTTGGGATTTTTATCTTCTATCAGATCTCATACTCCTGGAAATCACTCTCCTGGAAAAGGCCTGACAAGAGGGCCAGATTGTGGACAGTGGCAGTTTATGTTGCAGGGTCTTACTTCTGTTGCTCTGGCTATTCTGGAACTCATGTAGACCAGGCTGTCATCAAACTCACATAAATGTGCCATCCGGCTACTTCAATCTGACCATTTAAGACAAAGGTGCTTGTCAAGGACTTGTTAGATCACTGACATTACAAATAGGCTTTATGTCATATGACTCTACTTTTAAGTCATGCATTGTTTTGTCTTCTTAATATTACAGATTGAAGATCCAGGTTGCTTCTGGGTAATTATAAAAGGATGTAGTCATTTTTTAGAACAAGAAGTTGACTACCAAAAACTAAACAGTGCCATGAATGACTTCTATAACAGCATGTGTCAAGATATAGAAATAAAACCATTAATGCTGGAAGAAGGGCAGGTATGTACCTAAATATGCTTTGATCTCAGGGTCTTAAAACAGAGCTTAAAATGCAAAATATTCTATACCTAAATAGTAAAAGTTTTAGAATATTTTAGCTCTTTCTATCATTTTCTGGTATTGGTTTATTTTGCACATGCTAGAACCTCATCTTGGAAGAGGATGGTTAGGCAAGGTCCTCTTACCCCAGGGATCAAACTTGGGCTTTGGCAACAGGGACTTTTACAGGCACAGATATCTCAGTCAGCTGACTTTTTATAGCATGGGCATAGGAGACAGCACATGGTCTTCAAGGCCCAACATGTATATGCAGGCCTTGAGCAAACAGGACATGGGGCTTGGGCTGCCTGGTTTGTTTGGTTTGTTTGTTTGTTTGTTTGTTTGTGCTTGTGGGTTTTTTTTTTTATTACGTAGGCTTTGGGAAACTTATATTTCTTTCTTCTACTTGTTCCATATCTTGGCCCGTCTGTATTCTTGCAACATAAACTGCCACTGTCCACAATCTGGCCCTCTTGTCAGGCCTTTTCCAGGAGAGTGGATTTTTTATAATAGCATGGTAGGAAAGATTTATATGAGTGTTTTAAGAAAAAAAACAGGAAACACTTGACTTCCCCTACCCCCATCATCATTAGTAGCATGATGTATTGTTTTTCATGTTAGCTAAATGTTAGCTTCTAAAGTGAAATTAGGTCAGTTTGTCCTTGAAAATGTGTGTGCACTTGTGTCTGTATATTTCAGATAGTCTGTCTGCTTAAACTTTTCCATTTGTCCTCTATATTTTGTATAGACTAATAAGCATAGCTAAATGTTTTGGATGGATTTGAAGTCTCTATCCCTCATTATGTTTTTTGTGAAGTTCTGTTATATTAACATGGAAGGCATGGGAGGTGCTAAGATGCCGTGTATTGAGGTTGCAACAGCCTGGTCTCATTCTGCATATCACCAACAGTTGTTTCACTAAGTGGTCTCTCCGTTCAGTAGTGACCGTCAGCTCTTTCCTTTGTGGTTTTGACATGAGATTTTTTTTCCCCATTCCTTTGCATTCTGAGTTAGGTTTCATCTATGTAGAACTTTTCCTCATTTATTAACTAATAAAATATGAAATAGTTAGCTGTTCATGACTTTAATCCCAGCATTTAGGAGGAGGCAGAGGCAGCAGGTAGGCCAGCCTGGTGCATAGTGAGTTCCAGGACAGCTAGGGCTATGGAGAGAAACTCTGTCTCAAAAACAAAAGGAAAAGATTTTGTAGTGTAAACAAAATGGTTCTCTTTTTAAAAAGAAATTTATTTAAATTACATCCTGACCACAGTTTTCCCTCCCCCATCTCCTTCCAGCCCTCCTCCCCAACCCATTCCCAAATCTTATCTGCCCCTCCTCATTTCTCTTCAGAAAATGGCTGGCCTTGATGGATATCAACCAGCCATGGCATATGAAGTTGCAGTAAGACTAGGCATCTCCTGTTTAGGCCACCTAGTAGGGAGAAAGGCACCCAAAGGCAGGCACCAGAGTCAGAGATATTAGTATCACCAGAAGACAAGCTACACAACTGCAGTATATATGCAGAGGGCCTAGGTCAGTCCCATGCAGATTTCCTGGTTGGCAGTTCAGTCTCTGTGGACCCTTATGGGCCTAGGTTGGTTGAGTCTGTGGATTTTTTTGTGGTGTCCTTGTCCCGCTCTGGCTCCTATAATCCTTCCTCCTTCTTCAGAGGTATTCCCCAAGCTCTGCCTAATACTTGGCCATGGGTCTCTGCATCTGTTTCCATCTGTTGGTGGGTGAAGTCTCTTTGATTACAATTGAGCTAGATGCCCATCTATGAGTATAGCAGAATATCATTAGTTAACCATTTCATTGTTTTTTTTTTCCATTTGTGTTTGGTTCTATTGTGGGTCTCTGGGCTATCCTATTGAGCCTCTGGCTCCTGGCCTTCCAGGCAGTGTCAGGGATGAGTTTCTATTTGTAGCATGGGTCTTAAGCTAGACCACTCCTTGGTTGGCCACTCCCACAGCTTCTTCACTACCTTTACCCCAGCACATCTTATAGGCAGGACAAATTGTAGGAAGAAGGTTTTATGGCATGGTTGGTGTCCCAGTCCTTCCAGTGGAGCTCTTCCTGGTTATAGGAGATGGCCAGTTCAAGCTCCATATCCATTGCTAAGAGTTTTAGCTGGGGTTGCCCTAATCGATTCCGGGGTGTTTCCATTGCTCTAGGTTTCTAGCTTGTCCCAGAGATACCTCCTGTTTCCATTCCCACTCCCACCTCTGTCCAGGCCACTCTCCCCACACACCCTTGATGTCAATTCTGTTTCCCTTTCTCAGTGAGATTCATGTGTCACCAGCCCCCTCAGCCCTCATTGCTACTTAGCTTCTCTGGGTGTGTGGATTGCAGCATGATTATTCTTTACTTTATGGCTACCATGCACTTAAGTGAGTACACACCATGTTTGTCTTTCTGGGTCTAGGTTACCTCACTCAAGATGATCTTTTCTAGTTCCATCTATTTGCCTGCAAATTTCATGATGTCCTTGTTTTTATTAGCCAAGTAATACTTCATTGTGTAAATGCACCACATTTTCTTTATCCTAAGAATGATTCTTATTCTTTCTATTTTTCATCTTAGTGATTGATGCCCAGATATCCCCTTTGGTATTCAGAATCTTCTCTTTCTCCTCTATTTGTTAATTTAATTAATATTTAAGATTTTATTTATTTATTTATTTATTTATTTATTTATTTATTTAATGTATATGAGTACTCTGTCTGCATGTATGCCTGCATGTTAGAATAGGGTGTCAGATCCCATTGCAGATGGTTGAAAGCCACCATGTGGTTGCTGGGAATTGAACTCAGGACCTCTGAAAGAGCAGCTAGTGCTCTTAACTGCTGAGTATCTTTCCAACCCTACTTACTTAATTTTTATTTTTTGCACTAGGGATGGAACCCAGAGTTTCATGTATGCCTCTGAACTTTACTTCCAGCTCCCTTAAACTTTATAGTGGCTTGTTAGTCTTCTTTCTCTCTTTCTATTTTTAAATCCAAATGTGTCTATTAGATGGCTCCTTGATCCAGGGGCTTTAGCACTGTTTCCTCTGGAAGGAGCATCCTTCTGTAGCCTTTACATTTTTGCACATGGCTGACAGAAGATAGGGCAGCAGCCAGGACACAAGATTACAGTTTGTGCAGGACTCAAGCCTGTGGTAACTTTACAGCATCCTGGGCATTTCACATTCATGAAGTACAAACTGGAGCCCTGCTCCAGGGACGGCTGCTCATGTTTCCTCTTCCTCTCTTGAAGAGGCATGAAGGAGAAGACATGTTCTTGTAGGGAGGATGTCACTATTAGAAAGCTATGTGTTTTGGATTATAGGAATTAAAGTTGTGTTCTTGTAGGTATGTATACTACTAAGCTACATTATTTGTAATCAGTGTTATACTTGATAGCTTGCTTTACAATAACAGTTTCAAAATCTGCTGGCTGTGGAATTACCTGAGCAAGTGTCTGATTTTAGCATTCAGTGACCTTCATCCTGTATCAGAATTTCTCTCTAGTCATTGACTTTTGAATTGTATTGTTCTTGTGGAATAGCTATACTGTAGTTTCCAACATCAGTTTTCTGGGTGGTTTTGTAAAAGCCTGTGGTCAGCACATGGTTTCCCTGGCTGTAGATTGCCAGTCAAAAAGCCTGTGGCCTGACAGGGCCCCAAGGTCAAGTCAAAATGCTAAGGGCTAACACTTTGTCAGGGTGTTTCACTTAAGAGCAACTGCAGCCATTCAGCAAGTAGTTTTTGAAGAGTCAGTATATGGCATGTCAGTGTATAATGACCAAGCAAACCCCAAAAGACAAAGTTCATACTGTCAGAAGCCAGGGACTATTTATGCCAGAGGAAATGACATTAAAGTGTAGAAAGCCAAGACCCCAGAGTTGGAATTTCTGACTGGAGAAGAGAGAACAATGCATTTTTAAAAAAGATTTATTTATTTATTTTATTTGTATGAGTACACTGTAGCTGTACAGGTGGCTGTGAGCCATCATGTGGCTGCTGGGAATTGAACTCAGGACCTCTGCTAACCCTGCTCACTCTGGCCCCACTCGCTTTGGTGTAATTCACTGTAGCTGTCTTCAGACAGCAACAGAAGGGGGCAACAGATCTCATTACAGGTGGTTGTGAGCAACCATGTGGTTGCTGGGATCTGAACTCAGGACCTTCGGAAGAGCAGTCAGTGCTCTTACCCGCTGAGCCATCTCGCCAGCCCTCAGAACAATGCATTTTAACTTGCATGTTGTAGAAGCAGCCTGGAGTTAAGGAGCTACTCCACTGAGATTCTAGTGGAGGTGTGAGTTACTGCAAAGCTTAATTTACAGATTAAGCATAGGAAGACACTGGCAACAATAATAAATTAGCATAGTTATGATAATGTACTATAAAAAATCTTCTGTAAGGCCATTTTTAGGGGAAATAAAGGTTATTTGAACCAAGCATGTCATGTCAGTCCTACAACATCTGGCCTGATATCCAAGACAGGATGATAATTAAGAGACCAGTGCTGTTCATATAGTATGTGCTGCACAAGTGAGCAACTCATGTTCTGGGCTCAGTGGAGCAAGATGGTGTAAGAATTCTATATGCTGCCTGGAGTAAAGGATACTTAAAATTATAAATTGTTGACTTCTGGGACTTTCATTAATCTTTTCAGACTATCTTTAACTGTGAGCAACAGAAACTGTTGCTAATGGGAACTACTGTAGTAAGAAAAATCATCCCAAACCTCTTGCCTGAGGACAGTGCTTCCTGAGCATGTGCCCAGCTCCCTGCCACTCTGCCCTGTGGTCAGCTGAGGGACCTTATGTTTCTGACGTGTGATTTAACCCCGAGCTTGTCTTCGTTTTGCAGGTGTGTGTGGTGTACTGTCAGGAGCTGAAGTGCTGGTGCCGGGCTGTGATTAAGTCCATCATCTCTTCTGCAGATCATTACCTGGCAGAGTGTTTTCTTGTGGATTTTGCCAAGTATATTCCAGTAAAATCTAAAAAGTACATATGTGTTAATTTTGTCTTATGTGCCTTAAGGAGACAGATGGCAGTTTTAAAGTAAAATGTCAATAAATACATTCTTGTTTTAAACATTTTTAAAGATGTATTTTGAATTATGTGTACATATGTTTTGTGTGTTGGTGTGTGCATGCATGTGTGTGTGCTCACACTAGAAGACCATTAGATCCTTACAGGCAGTGTGAGCCACCCAATGTGGGTACTGAGAACTAAATACAGGACCTCTGCTATAGCAGCATGTGTTCCTAACTGCTAAGCTATCTCTCCAGCCAAATCAATGTCGATTTTTAAAGTAAGAAGAGACGTTGGAAGCACAGAGAGTCAGAATGGGCTCACAGGTGTCTTCTTTCCTGAAAAGGCAGGGCAAGCTGTTCTGTTTGCATCTCTTGTACTGTTGCCATCTGGTCTGTGCCCTTAGCTTGCTCATGGACAGAGTAGGTCTTAGAGGGAGATATGACTCAGGAAATATGCTGCCAAGGAGTAGATTTTTTTTTTTTTTTTTTTTTTTTTTTTTTTTTTTGTCTCATAGAAAAGGAGAATGCAGACTACTGTTAGGGTGCGCAGGGCAAAGTATGCAAGCATACATTCTTGATTCTCTTGCATAACAAGGAGAGAGTTTAGCTGTCTCTTAAGGTAGGACACAGGAGCCAAATGTTCATTGGGCAGGCTGCTCTGATTTTGGGACCCCATGTTACAGTTTACTGGAACTAATAGGTCTTTGCATTTTGTGGCAACCTTTCAAGTTTTCTTCTCAGAGTAAAAGGTAGTCAGTTAAACATGAGGATCCTTGTTCCCACAGAATAAGGCACTATAACAGGCAAGCTATAGTAGCATTAGAGGCATGTGGCAAATGGGACATTAGGATTTACAGAGAGTACAGGAAGTAGTAGTTTGTGTTCAGAGCTTTGCAGCTTTTAATTTATTTTTTGTTTCAAAAGAACTATTGTACTTACCTGTTGGGAACTTTTCTCCTTGTTTATTTGTCTTCCTCCTTGGTTAGTTTATTTAGAACAAGAGAATTACATGATACATGAGTGTAATAAGTTCAGTACAGCCACCTGTACTGTCTAACCTGTCTCGGATAACCAGCCTGTACGGCTGCCCATGGAGAGTAGGGTCCTAGGAAGAGAACCAGTTGGCATTTGAAATGTATTAAGTTAGAGTAACCTGGGGTTTGCCTGAAGAAGAGTGGGCCAAATTGTAACTTATCAAATCTCATTCCTCCAGCTTTTGTGACAACATCCATCTGTTGAAAGAAATTTTTGTGTGATTCTGATCATATGATAAAGTTGGCATTTCATGAATTTATTTGTGTGTGCCGAGACTGATACTCAAGCCACAGTACATATGTGAAGGTCAGAGGACAACTTGCAGGAGTCAGTTCCTTCCTTCTACCATGTAGGTCTCAGAGATCAAGTCTAGATCATCAGGCTTGGTGGCTGGTGCTTTAACCCTCTAGGCACCTCTCTTGCCTGGATTTGATATTTAAAAGTAGTAAGTAGCCAGGCGTGGTGATGGTGACACATGCCAGAAATCCTAGCACTTGGGACATGGAAGCAGGCCAGTCTGAACCATATTGAGACCTTATCTAAAAGAATAAAAATAAAAATTAGACCCCTTCACAAGTTCAATTGTTAGGCGGTATTTTTTACCATTTGTAGCCTCACTAGATAGATATATTTTTGCCTAAACTCCTATGCCACAGAATATTAATACTATAGATTATGTGCAGTGTATAGACTTTTTTTTTTATTGAGACAGGGTTTTTCTGTGTAGCTCTGGCTGTCCTGGAACTGCCTTGAACTCAGAAATCCTCCTGTCTTTGCTTCCCAAGAGCTGGCATTAAAGGTGTGTGCTACCACTGCCCAGCCAGTGTATAGACCTTTATACATAAAACTTAAGTTTTCTTTTGCTCCTTAGTGAACAATATATTAATTATATAAGTTTGCTTTAAGTGAATTTGTTTTATATATATACATATATATATATATGTATATATATATATATTTTACTTACAATAAAATTATTTGTTTTTTATCTTTAAGCATCCGAGTTGCAGTAGAGTCTTTTATGCAGCTTCCTTACAGAGCAAAAAAATTCAGGCTTTACTGTACAAAACCTGTGACATTGCACATTGACTTCTGTGAAGACAATGCTGAGATTGTGTAAGTACATCTTTTTTTGGAAGCTTAAAATACTGGCACCCCTTTTATTTCTATATGGGTTTCCATTTTAATTTGTTATAAAGATCACAGAGAACAAGCAAAATTTAGTTAATTAATAATTGATTCCACTCACATACAAGTTTGATCCAGTAGCCCTATAATACCATGGTGTGGCATTATGAGGTCATTGTTTTTGGGGGAGGGGGGGGTCCCTGTAGATGTCATACAAGGAAATGGATTGTGAAGACATCCAGCGTAGATTGACTTTACCAACCTAGATGAACTTCATGGAGTCTAATAACAGGCAGTTTTTTCCCAATATATTTAAGTCCAGTGTAATTTGAAGAGAAAAAAAAAAAAGAGGACCTTGGTATAATACAATCCCTGGTGCACAAAGAAGCATTAATTACATTGAAACTCGACTCAGGCTACATATCATTTTCCCCCAAGAAGGTGGGTTCTAGAGATAGGCTATCAGTACTAACTTAAGGGCCTAAGGCTCTGGCCAGGTCTTGATCATGCAAATAGCATAGAGGTCATTTGGACTGTTAGCTACCTCCAGTCTTGGTTGTAGGAGCTTGATATGGCCTGGCCCAACAGATAATGAAGATCACCAGGCTACTAACTGCTTCCAATTCTTGGCTTTCTGGATGGAAGAACATGTTTTTTATCTTTACCATTTGAAAGACAATCCTGAGTGCTTAACATTGCTGGTTTCTCTAAAGATCTGTGGGCACAAGGACCTTCCTGCTGTGCTCCCAACAACTGATCACTTCCAGATAAGACATAAAACAAACTCATGGAGTAAGTGGATAGGGTGTGATGCCTTGGTTATCTTAGAAATAGAAGACAATACCTTGCCATATTTAAATTCTCCTTCCTGGTAAGCAGCTTGGAACATGAGATGAGAAAGCAGTGAAATGCGCTGAAAGAAAGAATTTGGTTGATGTCAGGACCTTTGAGATAAGAATAATATGGATTTCCTTTTTTGTTTCTTTTTTTTTCTTCAAAGAAATTGACATTAATCTTATGAAACATCTTAATGTATCCCTTTGGTTGTTTCTGAAATCAATAAAATAGCTGTTCATGAGTACAGATTTTGTATGTGGGGGCTCCCCAGTTCCGTCTGTTTTTTTTTTATTTTGAGTGATTTTGATACCCTTTAGGTTCATTTGCTAGCAAGGAGAGCTATGATAAGCTCCTTTACTTCTGAATTTTTCTAAAGTTAAAAACAGGGAAATCAAGGTATGATAAAGAAGATAGTATAATAAAACCTGATACGATGGTGTACTCCTGAAATCCACACACTGCAGAGCCTGAGTCGAGACAGCAGCTTGTTGCCTTGGTGATAGCTGAGATCTGGTCTCAAAAGCAAGCAGAAACAATACAGAACGTAAGATAGTTCACTATAAGTTTTGATAACTGTAATACTAAAAATGAGTAAATATTTTCTATTTTTGTCACTTTTTTTCTTGTGAGAAATTTATAATGAGATCTTGTTACGAAATCTTTTCCCAAGTGTTCTGGCAACGTAACCAAATTGCTTTGAAAATGACTGAGCCTTAATATTATCTCCCCCCTTTTAAAAAAATAGATTTTTTTCCTTACATAATATATATTCTGATTACGGTTTCTCAGTTCCTCCCCTCCCCTTTTCTGTCTCTCATTAGAAAGCAGGCTTCTAAGAGATAATAATAAAATATAGATAAAACAAACACTGTCACATTAGAGATAGACAAGACAAACCAATAGGAAAAAAAAAAGAGCCCAAGAGAATGCACAAGAAGAAGAGACCCACTTGTTCCCGCACTCAGGGGTCCCATTAAGAACCTTAAACTGGAAGCCATAACAAATGCACAAAGGGCCCGGTGCAGACCTGTGCAGGCTCTGGGTTCATAGGAGCTTTACTTATGCTGATTTGGAGGGCCTGTTGTCTTGGTGTCCTCCATCCCCTCTGGCTCTTCCACTCTCTCTGCCTCCTCTTCCTTGGGGTTCCCTGATCTTTCAAGGAGTGATTTGATAGTCATTCAATTTAAGATTGAGTGTTCTAAGATCTCTCACTTTCCATATGGGTCTCTGTATTTATTCCGATAAGCTATAGGAAGAAGTATCTCTGATGATGGCTGAGCAAAGCACTGATCCATGAGTATAGCAAATGTCATTTTATTACTACCTTAAAAAAAAGATACTTGGGAAGCAGAATCAGGTAGATCTTTTGAGTTGTAGGACAGCCAGGGTTACATGGAGGGAACTCTGTCTCCAAAAAAGATTAGAAAAGAACACTAGTATTTGCTTTTATCTTAGGGTTCCTGAGTATCTTGCCTTAGGTTTTTGGTAACCTGAGCAGGGTTAGGTATAGGATCCATATGATAGAGTTGGCCTTAAGTCAAATCAGATATTAGTTGGTTACTCCCACAAGCTTTGTACCACTATTGCACTAACATATCTTGCAGGCAGGACACCATTGTACATTAAAGCATTTGTAGCTGGTGTCAGTATTCTTAGCTAGGCAGGATAATGTAAGAAAGACACTCAAGAATGAAATAAGTCTTTGCAAGCAACAGGGAGAGAAGCGCCTCTGTGGGCTGAACCCTCAGTAGCTTTGCAGAAGCGTATTTGTTGACTTAATTTTACAGGAAGTCAAGTTCATACCAGAGTGTCTGCTCTGATCTATATGCTGCCTGAAGGAACATATGAACCACACACGAGTCAGTCCTTATTATGCAGTACTCAGTAATACAGGAATTCCAGGCTTGCCAGCAATGTCATGTGACTGAAGTCCTGTGAAGGCCATGAAGCTACTTCAGAAATACAGCCCCCACAAATCTCAAAAACCAATCACTGATCAGATCCAAAAGATTTCCTCAGGGCTTAGATCCACATAAAAACAATCCCAGCATTCCAGTGTTCATGACAGATACAACAGCTTTCCTAATTTTCCCACTATAGACGAGGTTTGTATTTACATTTCTCTTTTGGTAGTGTAGAGTACCTTCTTGCACCAAAGATGCTAGAACATAGGGGTTGAAGGTGCCATTTAGGCACCAGCTTGACTTCTTTATGTTCAGTGAGTTGCATAGGTGTTGTCTTCAGCACTGGAGTCTTCTGTCAGTTGTCTTGGCAACAGCCTGAGGAGTTTGTGGATTTTCATGAGCCCCATTTGGCCAACAACTTAATTTGATGTAACTCAATCCTGGTACAGAAAAAAACTTCATTTTGTGACAAGAGATAGTCAGCTGGTACCCTGTCTCCCCCATTACTTGAAGATTTCATTTAGATTGCCTTCATATATTTGGGAAAGTTTCAACTGTATTATGTTTCCATACTACTACTCAAGTGGCCCTTAATTTTAATTGTTTCTCCCCAATATTCCCTCCGTTGTTCCCTCTCCTTCTCCACTTGATCCTCCCATTTCAACTCCTGCATCAATCCATAAATCTATTGTGTTTCCCCTTTCTAATGAGATCTGCTTGTCCCTAATCATACCTAACCTCTATGATTCTACAGACTGTAGCTTGGTTATCACTGACTTAACAGCTAATATTTGCATATACATAAATATGTACCATTTTTTTTTGTCTTTGAGTCTGAGACAACCCTACTAAGGCTGATTTTTTTTTTCTAATTTCATCCATTTACCTGAGAATTTCATGTCTTTTTAAAATTATTGACTCTGGGCTGGAGAGATGGCTCAGTGGTTAAGAGCACCAACTGCTCTTCCAAAGGTCCTGAGTTCAAATCCCACATGGCTGTTCCCAACCATCTGTAAGGAGACATGACACCCTCTTCTGGAGTGTCTGAAGACAGCTACAATGTATTTACATATAATAAATAAATAAATCTTTGCTGGGCGGTGGTGGTGTAGACCTTAATCCCAGCACTTAGGAGGCAGAGGCAGGCGGATTTCTGAGTTCGAGGCCAGCCTGGTTTACAGAGTGAGTTCCAGGACAGCCAGGACTACACAGAGAAACCCTGTCTCAAATAAAATAAAATAAAATAAAATAAAATAAAATAAAATAATTGACTAAAACTCCATTGTGTTAACATACCATAATTTTTTTGTTTTTTGTTTTTTTTAATCCATTCTCCTATTGAGGGACATCTAGATTGTTTCTAGTTTCTGGTTATTAGCAGCTATGAACATGAATGAGCAGGTATCTCTGTGGTAAGGTGAAACATCTTTTGAATGTATGTCCAACAGTGGTATAGCTGGATGTTGGGATATATTAGTTCTGAGGTAGATCATGAGGAACCAACGCACTGATTTCCATAGTAGATGTACAAGTTTGCACTCCCACCAGCAATGGATGAGTGTTTCCCTTGCTCCACATCCTTACCAGCATGAGCTGTCACTTGTTTTATTAATCTTCGCCTTTCTGAGGAGTATAAGACAGAATCTCAAAGCAGTTTTAATTTGTATTTTCCTGATGGCTAAGGATATTGAATATTTCTTTAAGTGGTTCTCAACCATTTTTGAGTTTCCTCTCTTGAGAATTTTCTGTTTAGATCTAGATCCCATGTTTTAATTGAGTTATTTGTTTTCTTGTTCTTTGTTATCTAGTTGTGGTGCTTTGAGTGAGTGTGGCCCTCAAAGGCTCATAGATTTGAATACTTGGTCACCAGAGAGTGGCACTATATGAAAGGTTTAAGAAGTATGGCCCTTGTGGAGGAAATAAATCACTGAGTGTGGCCTTTGAGGGCTCTATGTTCCTGATGCCTGTGGATCAAGATGCAGAACTCTCAGCTACTACTCCAGCACCATGTCTGCCTGTGTGCCGCTATGCTTCCTGTCATGATAATGGACTAAACCTCTGAAACTATAAGCCAGCCCCAGTTAAATGCTTGCTTTTTAAAAGAGTTACCATGATCATGGTGTCCCTTCACAGTAGTAGAGCACTAACTGGTTTCTTGAGGTTTTTTTGTTTGTTTATTTTGTTTTTGTTTTTGTTTTTGAGACAGGGTTTCTCTGTGTAGCCTTGGCTATCCTGGAACTCACTCTGTAGACCAGGCTGGCCTCGAACTCAGAAATCTTCCTGCCTTTGCCTCCCAAGTGTTGGGATTAAAGGTGTGCACTACCACCGCCTGGCTCTTAAGTTCTTTATATATTTCAGATATTATCCCACTATCTGATGTAGAGTTAGTGAACATCTTTTCCCATTTAGTAGGCTGGTGCATTGTCCGAATGGTGGTGTCCTTTGCCATACAGAAGCTTTTCAGTTCTATGAAGTCTCTCCTTTTTGTTGTGTTGTTTTGTTTTGTTTAGAGACAGGGTTTTACTGCATGGTCCTGGCTATTCTGGAACTCATTTTGTAGACTAGGCTGGACTTGAACTCAGAGATCCACCTGCCTCTGCCTCCTGAGTGCTAGAACAATATCTTCAACAAATTATGCTGGTCAAACTAGATGACTGCAGGTAAAAGAATCCAAATAGATCTATACTTAACACTTAGCACAAAACTCAACTCCAAATGGATCAAAGACGTCAACATAAGACCAGATACACTAAACCTGATAGATGAGAAGATGGGAATAGCCTTGAATTCATTGACACAGGAAAAGACTTTCTGAACAGAACACTATTAGGACAGGCACTAAGAATTAACAGCTAATTAACTGCTAAGACCTTGCTGGGCAGTGATAGCACAGGCCTTTAATCCCAGCACTTCAGAAGCAGAGGCAGCCAGATCTCTGAGTTTGAGGCCAGCCTGATTTATAAAAGTCATAGGACATTCAGGGCTATACAAAGAAACTCTGGCTCATAAAAAGGGGGCGGGGAGAAGAAGATGCTGCTTTTTTTTTTTCCAGAATGTGTTTCCAGCTTCATTTTAAATAATCAGATGTCCATGGATATGTGGATTTATGTCTGGGTCTTCAGTTTGATTGTATTGATCAATATGTCTGTCTATGTGCCACTACCATGCTGTTTTTATTACTAAAGCATCAAGCTTCAAACATTTTTTTTTTAATCCATTTGAGCACAGGACTGAGCTTCATTATACTTCCTATTGCCTCCTTTCTCCTCAAAGTGTAAATTTTGTCTATTTCTTTGCTAAGATTGCTCTTTTCATTATAGATCTGCAAAGATTGGCCACTAGAACTGGAGAGATGGCTCAATAGTTAAGAGCACTGGTTGCTCTTCCAGAGGTCCTGAGTTCAATTTCCAGCAACCACATGGTGGCTCACAACTACCTATAATGGGATCCTGTGCTGCCTTATGGTGTGTCTGAAGACAGTGATGGTGTACTAATAACCACATGATACAGTCAATACTAAACTGTTTTTGAAATCTCCTCTGCCAACACCATTAAAACAAAATTCTTCAATTTAACCTCAGGCAGACTTTTCAGACAAAGGCAAAAAGGAGCCACATTCTTCATCAAAGTATCACAAGAATGACCACATATTAATAGTCATTCCTACTGAACATCTTGAGCTGGGTTCCCACAGTTCAAATTACTCCCTGTCTTCCATATTCCTACTAGGATAGACTATTAAGCAACACTTAAAATGTCCAAACCACTTTTCTAATCCAAAGTCTCAAAAGTTTTCCGCATTCCTACAAACAAAAGCATGGTCAGGTCTACCATAGCGTTACCCAACTTCTGGTACCAACTTCTGTCTTAATCATTCCTATTCACAGGTAGAATAGCCATTTTTATCCCATTAATCTAACGAATATGAGAGGTCATTCATTTTCTAATGTCTTCAATTTCTTTCTTCAGTGTCTTGACATTTTTATCATATAAGTGTTTCACTTGCTTGGTTAGAGTTACCCAGAGATATTTTGTAGTATTTGATGCTATTGTGAAGGGTGATGTTTCCCTAATTTTTTTCTCAGTCTGTTTGTCATTTGTATATAGGAGGGTTACTTATTTTTGTGAATTAATTTTATGTCCAGCTGCTTGGCTGAGAGTGATTATCAGCTGTAGGAGTTGCTGGTGAAATTTTTAGAGTCATATATAATCATATCACCTGTAAGTAAGCATACATTGATTTTTTTCCTTTCCAGTTTGTATCCTCTTGATCTCTTTCAATTGTCTTACCATCCTAGCTAAGACTACAAGTACTATATTGAAATAGGTATGGGGTGATGGTAGACATCTTTGTCGTCTTCTTGATTTTAGTAGAATTGCTTTGAGTTTTTCTCCCTCTAAGTTGATGTTTGCTATGGGCCTGCTGTAAACTGCCTTAATTATGTTGAAGTATGGCCCTTTGTCCCTAATCTCTCCAGAACTTTTATCATGAAGGGGTGTTAGATTTTTGTCAAAGGCCTTTTCTGCATCTAATAAAATGATTATATGGGTTTTGTCTTTTATATGGTATTTATATTTATCAATTTATATGTGTTAAACCAACTCTCCAACTCTGGGATGAATCTTGATCCTAATGGATGATCTTTTTTATGTGTTCTTGGATTCATTTTGTAAATATTAAGAATTTTTGCATCCATGTTAATAAGGGAAATTGGTATGTAATTCTTTATTGAGCCTTTATGTGGTTTGATTATTAGAATAACTATGACCTCAAAATGAGTTATGGAATGTTCCCTCTGTTTCTGTTTTATGAAATAATTTGAAGAATATCTTCTTTGAAAGTCTGATAGAATTCTGCACTAAAAGCATCTAACCTGGGGCTTTTTTTTTTTTTCCTTTTGAGAGATGTATTATGGCTGCTTCTATTTCTATGGATTATGAGTCTGTTTAAATTATCTGATCTTAATTTCATTTTGGTAAGTGATATGTTTATTTCTTTTAGATTCTTCAATTTTTTGGAGTACAGGATTTTAAAGTATGTACAAATGATTCTCTGGATTTCCTCACTGTTATGTCCTCCTGTTCATTTCTAGTTTTGTTAATTTGGATAATTCTTTCTCCAATTTTTAATTAATTTGGATTAGGTTTTGTCAATCTTACTGATTTTCTAAAAGAACCAACTCTTAGTTGCATTGATTCTCTGTGTGTTTTTTGTTTGTTTGTTTCTATATTAATTGACCTCAGCCTTGAGTTTATTTATTGCCATCTACCCCGTTTGGCTGGAATTCTCTTTTTTTTTCTAGATTTCTCAGATATGCTATTAAGTTACTAATACGAGATCTCTCCAATTTTTTTTAAAATTTCGTATTAGATATCCTTTCCCAGTTTCCCCTCAAAAAAAAAAAACCAACAAAAAACAAAAAAACAAAAAAACAACAACAAGAACAAACCCCTGTCCCTTCCCCCTCCCCCTGCTCACCACCTCATCCTCTCCTGCTTACTGGCCCTGGCATTCCCCTACACTGGGGTACAGAACCTTCACAGGGCCAAGGGCCTCTCCTCCCGTTGATGACCGACTTGGCCATCCTCTACTATACACATGCTACCAGAGCCATCAGTCCCACCATGTGTACTGCTTGGTTGGTGGTTTAGTCCCTGGGAGCTCTGTTGTTTGTCCTAAGGGGCTGCAAACCCTTCAGCTCCTTTGGTCCTTTCTTTAACTCCTTCATTGGGGACCCTGTACTCAGTTCAATGGATGGCTGTGAGCCTCTACTTCTGTATTAGTCAGGTACTAGAAGAGCCTCTCAGGAGGCAGCTATATCAGGCTGGAGTGCTCTTCCTTCAGTTTTTGCTCCATAGTTAGTCTATGCAACTCCTTCCATGGGTATTTTGTTCCCCCTTTTAAGAAGGAATGAAGTGTCCACATTTTGGTCTTCCTTCTTCTTGAGTTTCTTGTGGTTTGTGGATTGTACTTTGAGTATTCCGAACTTCTGGGCTAATAACCACTTATCAGAGAATGCATACCATGTGTGTTTTTTTTGTGATTGGGTTACCTCACTCAGGATGATATTCTGCAGATCTATCCATTTCTCTAAGAATTTAATAAATTCATTGTTTTTAATAGCTGAGTAGTACTCCATTGTGTAGATGTACCACAATTTCTGTATCCATTCCTCTGTTGAGGGACATCTGGGTTGTTTCCAGTTTCTGGCTGTTATAAATAAGGATGCTATGAACATGGTGGAGCATGTGCCCTTATTACATGTTGGAGCATCTTCTGGGTATATGCCCAGGAGTGGTATAGCTGGGTCCTCCAGTAGAATTATGTCCAATTTCTGGAGTAATCGCCAAACTGATTTCCAGAGTGGTTGTACCAGCTTACAATCCCACCAGCAATGAAGGAGTGTTCCTCTTTCTTCACAACCTCTCCAGCATCTGCTGTCGCCTGAGTTTTTTATCCTAGCCATTCTGACTTGTGTGAGGTGGAATCTCAGGGTTGTTTTAATTTGCATTTCCCTGATGACTAAGGATGTTGAACATTTCTTTAGGTGCTTCTTAGCCATTCGGTATTCATCTGTTGAGAATTCTTTGTTTAGCTTTGTACTCCATTTTTTAATTTTATTTGGTTCTCTGGAGTCTAACTTCTTGAGTTCTTTGTATACATTGGATATTAGCCCTCTATCACAAATAGGATTGGTAAAGATCTTTTCCCAATTTGTTGGTTGCCGTTTTGTCCTATTGACAGTGTCTTTTGCCTTACAGAAGCTTTGCAACTTTATGAGGTCCCATTTGTCCATTCTTGATCTTAGAGCAGAAGCTATTGGTGTTCTGTACAGGAAATTTTCCCCTGTGCCTATGTGCTTGAGGCTCTTCCCCACTTTCTTTTCTATTAGTTTCAGTGTATCTGGTTTGATGTGGAGGTTTCTGATCCACTTGGACTTGAGCTTTGTACATGGAGATAGGAATGGATCGATTTGCATTCTTCTACATCCTAACCACAGTTGAGCCAGCACCATTTGTTGAAAATGCTGTCTTTTTTCCACTTTATGGTTTTAGCTCCTTTGTCAAAGATCAAATGACCATAGGTGTGTGGGTTCATTTCTGGGTCTTCAATTCTGTTCCATTGATCTACCTGCCTGTCACTGTACCAATACCATGCAGTTTTTATCACAATTGGTCTGTAGTACAGCTTAAGGTCTGGGATGGTGATTCCACCAGAAGTTCCTTTATTGTTGAGAATAGTTTTGGCTATCCTGAGTTTTTTGTTACTCCAGATGAATTTGCAAATTGTTCTAAGTCTGTGAAGAATTGAGTTGGAATTTTGATGGGGATTGCATTGAATCTGTAGATTGCTTTCGGCAAGATGGCCATTTTTACTATATTAATCCTGCCAATCCACGGGCATGGGAGATCTTTCCATCTTCTGAGATCTTCTTCAGTTTCCTTCTTCAGAGACTTGAAGTTCTTGTCCAATAGATCTTTTACTTGCTTAGAGTTACACCAAGGCATTTTGTATTATTTGTAACTATTGTGAAGGGTATTGTTTCCCTAATTTCTTTCTCCACCTGTTTATCCTTTGTGTAGAGGAAGGCCTCTGATTTGTTTGAGTTAATTTTATATCCAGCTACTTTGCTGAAGTTGTTTATCAGGTTTAGGAGTACTTTGATGGAATTTTTGGGGTCACTTAAGTATACTATCATATCATCAGCAAATAGTGATAAGTTGACTTCTTCCTTTCCAATTCATATCCCTTTGATCTCCTTTTGTTGTCTAATTGCTCTGGGTAGGACTTAAAATACAATATTAAATAGGGAGAGAGTGGGCAGCCTTGTCTAGTCCCTGATTTTAGTGGGGTTGCTTCAAGTTTCTCCCCATTTAGTTTGATGTTGGCTACTGGTTTGCTGTATATTACTTTTACTATGTTTAAGTATGGGCCTTGAATTCCTGATCTTTCCAAGACTTTTATCATGAAAGGATGTTGGATTTTGTCAAATGCTTTCTCAGCATCTAATGAGATAATCATATGGTTTTTTTCTTTGAGTTTGTTTATATTGTGAATTATATTGATGGATTTCCGTATATTAAACCACCCCTGCATCCCTGGAATGAAGCCTACTTGATCATGGTGGATGATCGTTTTGATGTGTTCTTTGATTCCATTTGCAAGAATTTTATTGAGTATTTTTGCATTGATATTCATAAGGGAAATTGTTCTGAAGTTTTCTTTCTTTGTTAGGTCTTTGTGTGGTTTAGGTATAAAAGTAATTGTGGCTTCATAGAACAAATTGGGTAGAGTACCTTCTGTTTCTATTTTGTGGAATAGTTTAAGGAGTATTGGTATTAGGTCTTCTTTGAAGGTTTGATAAATCTCTGTACTAAATCTATCTGGTCCTGGGCTTTTTTTGATTGGGAGACTATTAATGACTGTTTCTACTTCATTAGCAGATATAGGACTATTTAGATCATTGATCTGATCTTGATTTAATTTTGGTACCTGGTATCTGTCTAGAAATTTGTCCATTTCATCCAGGTTTTCCAGTTTTGTTGAGTATAGGCTTTTGTAGTAGGCTCTCATGATTTTTTGGATTTCCTCAGTGTCTGTTGTTATGTCTCCCTTTTGATTTCTGATCTTGTTAATTAGGATACTGTCTCTGTGCCCTCTAGTTAGTCTGGCTAAGGGTTTATCTATTTTGTTGATTTTCTCAAAGAACCAGCTCATGGTTTGGTTGATTCTTTGTATAGTTC
>JADRCD010197866.1:0-18890 GCA_019843815.1 Montemys delectorum
TACACTTTTGAGAAAAATGGAAATAGTCTCTTAGGAAGGAACACACCAATTGGTAATCCAACTCCAAATGGTCAGCTCTGAAAACATACACACGAGTAACAGGCTAAGCAGGTTGTAGTTATGATTTAAGAGTATTATGTACATATGTATATGTCCATAACAATAATTAATGAAAAATAAGCCACAGATTTGAAAGGGAAAGGGAGGGGCCTATAAGAAGGTTTGGAGGGAAAAATGGGAAATGGCGTAATTACATTATAAACTCAAAAAATAAATAAAATAATTTTTAAGAGAAGCTATAACTTTAATTCTCAAAGGCATGCATATCCAGTAGTAGGATTTTACATATCTATACAAATCCTTAAGTATACAATGAAAAAGTGTCTAATAATCATATCTTAAGAGCAAGAGCCAATAACACATGGTAAGGCTGTTGTCTCATAGGTAACCTTCCATCTCAGGTAAGAGAGTGACTGATGGAGAGTTCTTTAAAGAACTTTTATTGTGAGACAGCAGTGTGTGTCATCACTACACATAGGTAGCTAAGACAATAAGATCACAATTTCAAGAGTGAGGCTCCATAGCAAGATCATATTTCAAAGGGATGACAATGGGGGAGGAGAAGGAAGATGAAAAGGTGAAAGAGCTGGTGGGAAGAGGAGGAGAAGGAGGAGGGAGGAAAAGGAAGAGGAAGAATGAAAGAAGAGGAGGAGAAAAAAGAATAAGATGAAAAAGGAGGTGGAGGATGAGGAAGAGGAGGAAGAGAAAGAAGAGAGACCTTATTCTATTTGATATATTGCTTCTCACTCACTCCTTTCCTACCCCATACTGATTTGATGGACTCTACTGTTTCTCAGTCCAAAGTCCCAATCTTATCATTTACACTCAGAACAAGCTAGTGAGGAGGCACACAGGTCCATGGATACCAGCTTCACTGGTTACTAATTAGTATCAGACCTTGAACAAAGCTTAAGTAACCACAAACGCTGAGCACTGAGCTCTGTCTGTGTTCCTGGTCCCAACACACCCACTGCATTTTCACACACTGCCATAGCACAGGCTGGGTTTCCCCATCATGAGTCTATCCACTATATCTTCTACATTCTCTGATCATTTTCCATTCATCTGTCTATAGACTGGGATAAAAAGGATATACTATTTGCTGTCATGGTCCTGCTGTGTTCTTATGACTCCAAGTGAGAAAAAGCAATGAAATTTCTAGTCTCTGTAATTAGGTTGAGAGAAATTTTTCACACAGCTCATTTTACTTTTATTAATTCATCATTATTCTAAACAATATGATAATCTTTTATGTTTTTGCTAGGCTACCTACACAAATCATCTATAATCTTTATGAGTCTTAATCATGTTTTAAACCATTCACTTTGAGATAATGTTAGCTTTGTAGGAATGATGCCTTTAGTTGCAGAATGGTATTTAGAATCTGTAGAAGTTACTTTTCTGGTTACTGTCAAAAATGATTGGCAAAGACAACCTAAGGAAGGAAAGATTTATCTCTGCTCATGGTTTGAGGTCACAATCTACCCAGAAAGAAAATCGTGGTGGCAGGACCATGAGGCAGCTGGCCACATGTCACATTCAGGATCAGGAAGCACAGATAAACCCTTCCTGTTGTGTTCAACTGGCATCTTCCTTCTGCCCCTCCTTTTTTTTTTTTTATTAGGTATTTTCTTTATTTACATGTACATTTTCCCTTTCCCATTTTCCCCTCCAAAACAAACAAACAAACAAACAAACAAAAACAAGAACAAACCCCTTTTGCCTCCCTCCTCCCAATGCCTGTCACCCCACCCTCTCCCACTTATTGGCCCTGGCATTCCCCTACACTGGGGCACAAAACTTTCACAAGGCCGAGGTCCTTTACTCCTATTGATGATCGAATTTGCAATCCTCTACTATATACCTGCTGCCAGTACATTCAATCCCACCCTGTATAGTCCTTGATTGGTGGTTGGGTCCCTGGGAGCTCTGAGGGTACTAGTTTGCACCTCCTTCTTAAGGCTAGGACTTTGTTTGCCCTCCTTGGCTAAGCCTCTCTCTCTCTCTCTCTCTCTCTCTCTCTCTCTCTCTCTCTCTCTCTCTCTCTCTCTCCCTCTCTCTCTCTCACACACACACACATACACACATACATAAATACACACACACACACACACACACACACACACACACACACAGTAAGGTGCATCTCCTAGGGGATTCCAAATCCAGTCAAGTTGATAATGAAGATGAACCATTACATAATCCAAGGTCTTGGTGTTAATTATGCTGTAATATCAAGTTCTAAAAGCAGCCTGGGATAGATTTCTCTCTTCCAATAAATCTGACTCTTCCCTGTTACTTAAAGCACTGGTCTTGATCAAGTCTTGTATTTTTATGTAGTTATACACATTCATTGTCTCAGTCAATCCTTGGCAAATCCTTAAAAATAGTTCTTGGTGCTGGCACTTACTTTATCCCAAATGGCTGGTAGGAGTTAACTTCAACTCATGTAAAAATCTGGATTTCTATAGCTCACTCTGACCTATGCATATCTATGTATTGCAATATATGCTAAGTATATTTGATATCCAGTAAACCACAGTTCTGGCATTTCCTACACATGTGAACTCTCTATGATTTCTCATTTATAAAATGTTATTAGTGAAACTATTTTTACAAAATACTGTTAGCATTAAAACCATATCAAGTCCTTATGAGGGCCTATGTCTACTATTAGATACTATGAACTTAGTAATTAAGTTTTAGATTCTGACATCAATATTTATAGTTGACATGGTGGATATGTCCTACTTATCTTATATCTCTGTGATTCAGTTTCTTCTTCCACAGATGGAGCCATTCTACAATTGTAGGATGGGAAGTACCCAGTGGGATATTCTCAGTATTAACCACAATGCCTGCTATGTAGGAAGAACTGGCATAACATTGATCACTGTCTGTGTCATTTGACAAGTCTTCAATGCCTGGAAGAGTGGCTAGTTTGATATACTTCAATGAATGCTAGTTTCCACAAAGAGGGCCCATTGAACATTCTTATCTTAAGGATTAATATATTCTCTGAGAACATCTCTCCAAATCACCCTCACCTCTATGCACTATTCCCCACAGCTCCTCATTTTCTCCAGATACCATCTCCATGGCACACCCCATGGAGAAGGTGCTATTGTAATGGATCAGTCTGTTGAGCCACAGGGCATTGACAAACTCTAGCTTCATACATCACAGGGCTATCAGGACTGATGTATTATATGAGTACATCATCTGGACATTGTCATCCTGTGATAGATTCATCAACAGACAGGGCTATCAGAAAAGGGAAAGAGTATAAGAGGAAAGTGAATTTTCTTAATGACCAGAAGGTCCTAATGGTGAAATCCAAGGAAATCCCATAGATGGACTCAATTGTAGCAATAATATTTAATAAATAAATCCCAGCGGCACATTCCTGCTACCTGACCCAATGGTCTACATTTCTAAATGAAAGACACACAGCCTATAACAGTGCAATAGCTGAACCACTTCCTAACCTCCATGTGGTTAATCCACCTCCCACTGATAAGCCCGAATTACCACTTACTAAATTCTGTATTCTATCTGGTTGCCCTGGACCCAGTTGGGCAGCCCTCTTGGGCCATGCCACGTTTCTCCTGGCTCCTTCACATGGAGGCTATCTTCTCTGTCCTGCACTCCTCTCAGGCAAGGTGTCTTCTCTCCCCACACTCTCCCAGCATGGCAGATTTCCTTCTCCTTCCTTCCTATCTCAGTCCCACCTCTGTCTGTTCTCCCCAGGTATTAGATGTTGGCATCTTTTATTTACCAACCAGAACCAACTGAAGAAAGGTTCCCTGAAGCTATATGCATGCAAACGTTCTTGTGTAAACAGTTTTTCGGGGAATGTAATTAGTGTTCATAAGTGTTCAAGCACCTACACCTGGTGGCAAGGAAATATGGCAGAGAACTATAGTGAATGGAGCTCTAGAGCCTGGGGTTTAGTCACAACTCATACCGTGAGACATATTGAGCCCTTCTGATGCATTTTCTTGAGCTACAAGCTAGATACAAGCCCTAGATCAATGTATCAAAGTGTTCCACAGAGCACCTTCCTGTGAGACACTATGGAAATACTGAGTGTGGCATCTTTATACCAATCTGTTCACTCTGGGCCCTTGTATAAATGGAAACATGCTAGTATTGATGTGATTTCCTCAACAGACAGAGTGGTCTTTCTTCAAACTTGCTTATTTTCATACAATACCTATTTAACCCAGTGGTAGATGTTGTTACTGGATTCGATGATCTTCAGGGTTCTTTTTCATTTCCATAAACATGTAAATAAGAGCGTGAGCTTTGGGACAAGCATGCTTGGGTGGGCTTGGTAAATTTAAGCAGGAAGTTATGTCTTTCTATAAAACCACATTTCTGTATATAATGCAAGGGGGGAATCTCCAACCCAGCCAAGTTGGGATTGCCTTGTCTTAGTGCAACTTTTATATTCTAAATTGATTGATAGCTGTTTTTATTGGTAACAAGAACCAATGCTTGATGAGCTGCTATGCTTTTTGCACCAATAATCTTATTAGATCCCCAAAAATCACTCCTGCAAGATAAACTTACTCTCAACATGTAAAATGAGCTAGGCTCAGAGAGACCAAGTGTTTCAGGATATTTGATCACTGTGAACCCTGCTATAGGCTTAGATTTCTAATAAGGGTTTTTTAATGCTTTAACCTCTTTTCTAACACACCACCCACCAGAGGTAGTGGAAAGGAAAGGTTAATTAGGGCAAAGGAGGATGTGGACCTGTTTGGAAATACTTCTTTGGGGCAATTCCACTCTTTGTTGTCAGGATATCAGTAATTTAATTCACATGAATCAGCAGCAGTAGCTTGATCCACTGGCAAACACTGTTAATGAATCAGCAATGGTAGTTCTATCCAGAAGAAACTGAGAGGTTCTGCCAGCCTGAGTCCACAGAAGCAGCAAGAAACTCTTGGAATATCATGAGAAGTTCTTTGCTGTGTTTCTCTCTATGAAGTCATGACAAGTGATGATCAGTAAAAAGGCAATGGGAACCAATGCCACAGTACTGTCTACTGTCTGTTGGGTTATACCCACACCCTTTCCAAACACCATATGTTCTCTCAAGCATCTGCTGTAGCAAAATATCACATGACCCTTTTCCAGGCAGTTTCCAGAAAAACACCACGTCTGTTCTCAGAAAAAGATCTTCCCATGTTTCTCAGGAAAACATCCTCTCATAAGACAGTTTCCAGAAAAACATCACATGACACAACTGAGTCTCCAAAGAAACCAGAAATTTACACTTCACCCTGAGACTATTTACTGGGAAAGCCTGTTTCTGGTTATGGTATGGTTCAACTCTAGCACTAACCTTTAATCCAAGAGCTCTCTGTTTATTTTAAACAGGATTAAATAAAGTCAACCATAGGTTAAAAGGTGAAGCAAGCAAACAGTTGACAGCAAGTGAACAGAGGAAAAACCAGAGAGTAAGAGGGAGTCCGGAGGATGGATAGATAGATGTACAGGAAGTAGAAGGGAGATTTAGTCTGAAGGGTTTTTGAGACATGAAAAGCAAGAGCTTCCTTTACCTAGCAGGACTTTGTCGACTGAGGAAGATCATCTGGATGCTTTCTCTGCCTCTCTGAGTTAACAAGATTTCACCCCAGCATCAGGCTCCCAAGTCTTCATTAGTAAAATGGAACAACTGGCATTTTTATTAAAAAAAAAACAACCAAATGTCTTATATAAGCATAGGTGCATGGCATGCCTCATACTTCTGAGCTACCAAGACTATTATTCAATTCTCTCTTTTTAAAGTGGAGAAATTCTTGAAAATTGATTTTTCTTGAAAGTTTTGCTCTGAAAATACAAGGAAATACAGGGATCTGTCTGTAACCACATTCCAGTGACATTATTACAATGTCTTCAAATGTCAACTTCAGCAAATTCTCCATAGTTTTCATATCTAGCATTGAATGCTAATGACTTTGAAGGCAACATATACTACAGTATTTGGGAAAATCCTATTCTATTTTTCAAGCCTCTCATAGCATTTCAGACTTCTGCATCCAACCAATTGCTCTTACATGAAACAAGATATTGCATCCCAACCTTTAATAATAGCCAGAAAAACATGCCCTCCAGGTTGTGGTTACATGTCCATAAAGGATAGGAGAGGCAGAATACTGTGACCTGTAGAAATATCAAGGAACCTGGATTTGTAATACCTAGTTAATTGACTCTCATTAACCCACTCTGTGGCTGAGGGGGAAACACGCTGTATTTCTTAGAGCCTCAAGGTCCTTTCTACTTCCAGAAATCTAAAGAACAAACTTCTAAGGTGGGTAACACTGTGTTCCCCTCCTCATCTGCTTTCTGTGACTTACAGAACATCCAGTTTTGGAATCACCACACTTGCAAAGCTCCAGACTGAAACAAAGAATATGGAAACATTCCTGAAGTAGCCTACCCTTTCTTCCGCAGCCACAGGCACACACAAAGTGAAAGTGCTAACACAACAGATTTGGATACTCACCCTGGTAATGGCAAGATTTAATTTCAGCAGAGAGCTTCCACATCACATAATGGTAGATCATTGAACTGCATTTTACTTCCCCTAGCAAATAAAGTACACAGGAAAAGATTGAAAAGAACATACATTGTTTTATTGTCTTGTGAAATTGCTGGGTTTCAAGCCAATAGAATGCCTTAATGCTCACGTTCTCGAGGGTGATACAAAGTGCAGAGTGTCTCTGTTTGTGAAGCTAAATTTAATAAACTGAGTAATCCCTTGGCAAGACCTAGAGTTTTTCTAATATCTTCATGGTATCAAGGGAGAGGGCCTTGATATGTGAGAAATGGCATAAGACCTTACAAGTGGGACTTACTGGAAATAGTTGCCCTTTAATTGAGGCATCTGGGTCTCACCTGTTGTGGGGCAGAACTGGACATAACTTTGTGTGTTCACTGTCCACAAACTATTGGGTGCTGTCCACAGTTTGGTGCTGAACCAGATGTCTTTTAATGCAGGGCTATCCAGTACAGTGTTAGCACACAAGAACCATTGTCTATTTGCACACATAAAGGCATGTTGATTTTATATCCTACAGGGAATTTAGAATACACAATGTTAGTATTACTGCTATAATATCTTATACCAGAGCCACACAATCTTATCACCATCATTTCTATTACTTTGAATCATCAATAATAACAGGTGTTTTGAAAGATGTATTTGTATATGTTATTTCTATAGTGATACCTCTATAAAAAGAAAAACATTGCATGTGCTAGGTAAATTTTCTTAGAAATAGAGCCTGGATGGGAAGATTCATGTAAGAGTGATTTATTAAGAGTACCCTCAAGATAAACATATGAGGGATGAAGGAATAGCTCAGTTGATAGAGCACTTGCCAAGCCATATACAAAGCCCTTAGTTTTGTCCCAGCACCACCTAAACCTAGCATGGTGACACATGCCTGCTATTCCAGAACTCAAGAAGAAGAATCAAGAGGATCAGAAGTTAAAAGTCATATTTGTTTACATAAAAAACTCAAATCCAGCTTGGGCTCCATAAGGCCTCATCTCCTAAAGCAAAAAGAAAGGAGAGTAAGAAAAGCATGTGTGGTTAGTGACAAAAACCTAGACAGGAGCACAGGTTCTTCATGTATAAGGCCTTGAGTACAACACCTAGTGTCAGAACAAATAAATAAACAAACAAACAAACAAACAAACAAGGATGAGAAGCCCACCTGCTGGTGGAGGGCCAGCACTACAATGAGCAAGTATGTGACCAAGAGATGGGAGAGAAAGAGAAGCAGAGCAGGAAGCGAGGCAGAACTGGAGACATGAGAGCAGTGAGAATCAGCCTGATGTGCGCAGCCTGAGACCATGGTGATAACCAGGCCTGTGCTGCTGTCATGGACCACATCTGGGTCCATGGCTCTACAGCAGCACAGGACTGTGTCAGTGTCTAAGGTCCAAGTTACATCAAAAGCCATAAAGATGTACGTGGTCTGGGCTGCTACCTGAGGCCATGTTGACATCAAGGGCATAGCTAAGCTTTCCTGCCCCTTTGCCAGCTGCTGTTTGTGGGAGAGCTGATGGACTGACCAACTCAGCTCCCACCTAGGCCCAGATCCAGGAATCTGAGCTGTCATACCCTAACATCTACCCCAGCTAGGAGCTCCTGGAGCACATAAAGGGACTAGTCCTGTAGATGTAAAGCTACATGATCTCCATGACTCAGGGCAACAATAGGATATCCTAGAGGAGTCTTGATAAGGGTCCATTATTGTAGCAGAAGCCAGAAACCTCAAACTAGACTAATGACTCGTTGCAATAGACATTTGCAAGTAAAGGTATTTGGGACAAAAGAGTATACTGTGTGACACACTGTGGCACACTGCAGCTTCCACAGTAAGATTCATTTTCCTTTTGCAAGGGAGGTTACAAGGGTTGGGGTAGATGTGGAAAAACTGGGAAATGAATAGAATTGGGTTGCATGGTGTGAAATTCACAAAGATCAACTTAAAAGTTATGAAAAAACAGAAACCATGGAAGAAATTTAAATCATAAATTACATCACACAGTGGTTATACTATGAGACCCATGATGAACCTTTTGGTGTCCCTGTTTACATTTCTCTTTGACTGTCGATGTCTCGTAGAAAGAAAGGGAGTGAATCCCAGCTGAAGACTTCCACTAGACACATGGAAGTTTTTAAATAGGTGTGAAGGGCATTGTGAGTCCTCAGCAGCTAGAGAATCTGGGATCTCGGTACATCCATGTGGTAAGGTAATCTGAACAAAACTTGAACAGTATCTTCCACATATAGGAAGTTAAACAGATCCACTGTCTACTGTCTTGTTCCATTCAATACTATTAAAAAGAAGAGCGATCTTTTTTTTTTTTTTTTTTTTTTTTTTTTTTTTTTTTTTTTTTGGCTAAGGCTTCCACAGAATGAGCTTGGATCAGCAAGTCTGACTTGCTTTTGTTCCAGCCACTCAAGCTATAGGATCTATGTTGAAGATGTCTTACTCATATTATTGGCCATCTAGTGCTCAATATCAGTGAGACTTTTACAAGAGCTGAGGTCTGGAGTTCCTGCCCTTATGGGTCTCTTTGTGTAGTCTGAGTTTCTTTAATGATTTTGTCTTGGTTCCAAAGCACAGAACCCTTGCCATTCATGACCTTGGAGCTTTAATAACACTCCTTGGGCTACTATCCACTCATCATGAAAATCATGTAGGGATCAAGTCAAGAGACTGCCTCTCAACAGAGGCAGACAGCAATCCTTGAAGAGCTGATGGATTAGAAAGTGTTCCTGTAGCCCTTTGATGCAAAGAGCCTTTGGGAATCTCTCCACTAGCTTTCTGTGATCTTGTCTTAGTGGCTTGTGTTTGTGACACTCACATTTGAATGTAAAACTTCCCCCTTAGGCTCATTTTTTGAGTACTTGTCCCTCCAACTGGTGGCACTATTTGGGGATACTATGGAGGTTTTTGAAGATGGTGACTATCTAGTAGAAGCAGATGTTTAAGGATAGGCCTTTGGAGGTTCTAGCCCACTCTCTCTTTCCTGCACCTCACACGACTATCACTACAAGTGGAGCATGTCCACCCTATAGTCCCTGCTATTATGCACTAAGATACTCTGAAACTGTGAGTCAAAATAAATCTTAATGCCCACAACTCATTTCTGACAAGTATTTTGCCACATCAGTGAAAAAAGTTAATATACTCTCTTGGAGGAACTACAAAGAAACCCAAAAGATGCCAGGGAGTAGTTCCCTATAGTCTATGTCTGAGAGAGGAGAATAGAAATTCTTGCTACAAGTAGAATCCAACTCAGATAAGTGGTCTCTAGTCCTGAGCTTCCCTCCTGCCCTGCTTCACCTCCTCTCCTCTGTTAGTTTCTCTGAGGGAATCTCCTTCTCCATTCACATGTTAATCATCTCACAATCAGCTCCTGGGAGCCTCACCTAAGATAACTGCTCTCATGGGAAGATGATGCTTGTCCTCTTGGCAGATTATCTAACATTCATACAATATCATCTTGCAATCTCCTGTATTATATTGCCTCACAAAACTTGAAGCCATCGTTATCTTCCTATTATGTCTTCCCAACACTAGATTATGCTACATCTAACTTATGTCCACTTTTCTCAGTTCCTGAAAAGCATGCAGGAAGAATGGACACTGCAGAGCCCTGACCACAGTTGGGCCTCTTCACACTGGCTCCCACATCTTGTGGAAGTTAGGTCCTGGATCTTCCTGTCAGCCCTGTGCTCCAAGAAGTATAACTCAGACTCAAATATATTTACAAATACCTTGACCATAGAGCTAGGCTCTTGTTTGACTAGAATCATAGCTTAACATAACATTTATTTTCATCTACATTCTGCCAGGGGGCTGGTTACATGTGTTTAGGTGCCATGTGTCTGTCTGGTTACATCTCCCCAGGTGAATCTCTTGCCTGGCTCTATCCCAGAACTCTCCCACCTCCTATTTCCTGCTTAAGCCATAAGCTATCAGATTTATAATTGACAGGTACCATATCCATACAGACATAAGATATTCTCTCTACAACATCTAAATGTGAAAACATTTCTTAAAGGGATTATTTTTTATTAGATATTTTCTTTATTTACATGTAAATTTCTCCTTTCCCAGTTTCCCCTCCAAAAAAACAAACAAACAAACAAACAAACAAACAAAAACAACAAGAACAAACCCCTGTTGCCTCCCCCCCCCCATGCCTGCCACCCCACCCTCTCCCACTTATTGACCCTGGCATTCCCCTACACTGGGGCACAGAACCTTCACAAGGCCGAGGTCCTTTCCTCCTATTGATGATCGACTTTGCGATCCTCTACTATACACATGCTGCCAGAACATAAAGGGATTATTATATCATCCCTTTCATATGGATGAGCATGATGTCTTGAGACATGGAAACTGTTTCACACAATTTGAGGAGAAGGAGCTATAAACATTATATTCTAAAGAGAGTTTACCTGAAAGTCCAGGCTGAGTAGCACATCACTCCTGAAGCCATAAGGCGTCTTTATTTTCTTCAAAGGGCAAAGAAACTCCCCAGAATAAAGAAACAAATCTCTTCTGCTATACTCTCCTGCTGCTGTGATGTTCTGTCCATGCAAATGAGGGCAAGCAACCAAGAGTCCATGAACTGACCCCTCTGATACTGAGTCAAAATCAACCCTCCAATTGAGCCTGGGATGTAGGTCAGTTTGTGGGGTATTTAGCTAGCATGAACAAAGCTCTGGATTCTACCCCCTGCATTTTAGTTGGACCAAGCATGATGGTGTGCACCTGTAATCTTAGCTCTCAGATGTACAGATGAGAGAATCAGAAGTCCAGGGACATGTTGATCGACATCAAGGACAGCCTGGCCTACATATGACCTACTGTCAAAAATCAAACAAATAAATAAATAAAACCTTCTTCTTTTAAGTGAAAAAAAAAATGAATCCTCCATTATCTCACCCTGCAGTGAAATTGTAGAATGTTTCAGGGAATGCATGAATTTGGCTATCTGATTGGTCTCAATGTTCTCAGCTTCTTTGTTCTGCCAAGAAGGTTTCTAAGGATTGAGATTCATGAATTATTATTTTAAAATATTTACTTTATTTTTAAGTGTGTGTGTGTGTGTGTGTGTGTGTGTGTGTGTGTACATATACTTGTGCACATGAGTGAGTGTAGGGACCAAGGAGGCCAGAGAAGGGCATCAGACCCCTGGAGATGGAGTTATAGACAGTTATGAGCCTATTAATGTGGCTGCTGTGAACTGAACTTGGACCCTCTATAAGAACAACAGATATTCTTCAGTGGTGAGTATCCCTTCATCCCTTCAGCTTCTTACAGAAAGTAAAAGGGAATTACATTATCTTTTTTGACAGCGAGAGTTTTTTGTTTTGTTGTTAGATGGTAAAAAAAAAAAAAAAAAAAAAAAAAAAAAAAAAAAAAAAAAAACTTAATTTCTTATTGCTAGCAAGACTAAGTCTTGAGTCCATTAGCATAGCTTGCCTTTTTCAGCCAAAGTCCTTGAAGAGGGTTTTTATGCAGTTAGTGGCCTAAGAAGAAGGTTGATTCTTGGTGCAGGCTGAGTGAAAAGTTCCTGGAAGGGGGGACAAGGCCCTAGTAAGCTACAGAAAATAATGAATTTTCCAAGAAGGGAAGGTGCATTTTTCTTTTCAGTTTTTTCGACTGGCTAGCCTGCTCTCTGCTTGCCCTTCACAGACCCCTCTGTGACAGTGATGGAGGCTGACATGGCAGAGTGAGACACCTCCACTCACTGTCAGCTTCCCAATCCAAAAAATTAAAGTCTCAGATCCAGAAATTGCTGTTTTCAGAACTGACATGGCTGGAACACTGAGCCTTTGACAGAAAAAAAAGAACCTCAAATAAATCTCACAGGGAAATTGACAGGACTTTTCAAGTTTTTATGAGCTTGAGTATCAGGCCCAGATGGACATGGGTTTGAATCCCAACTCCTGCAATCTACCATCAGCAACATTTAAACTCTGGGTACCTTGGTTTCTTTGTCTATAGGACAGGGGTTTGTTGAACTAGTATAGAGATGAACAAAACACTAAACATTATGGCCAGCAAGATAGCTCACCAAGTAAACACACCTGGGACCAAGCCTAGTGACCTGAATGTGTACATAAGATTCACATAATAGAAGAGGAGACCTATCTTCTGAAACTTACCTTCTAATTTTCACATGCCTGCTTTCATGTTTATATATATGCACACACATGTATGCACACATGCACCACATACACACACATGCACAACCTCACACATCACAAAGTAAAAAATAAATAAAAAGTTTAATCAGCAATGATTGCATTAAGTTTTTGAAACACATTGCACTATAACTAACCTGATGTGATCATCATTATACTAATAAGACTAATGTCACTCTATTCTCAGTACACTTGTGCTTAAAGAAAAATCCAAATTAATTTTATCCTCCTTAAATTTTTGTTTGAGTATAATTTATTTTTATTGCCAACTTTTCTCATTACTAGACCCTTCCCCCAATGCATTCACACAGGATTATACACACACGTACACACGAGAGAGAGAGAGAGAGAGAGAGAGAGAGAGAGAGAGAGAGAGAGAGTGATTATTGCCAGAAATCACAGCAAACCCCTATGTAGATGTCACACAAGCCCATAAATTGTGAGGCTCAAGTTGAAATCACCAGGAGACAGTTGCCTGTTTAGACTGATAGCAGCACTTCACATTACCAGATACTGTGTCCTGAATCTCTTCTGATCCTCTCAACCATCCTCAATGGGAGGTATAATCAGCAGGCAAAGAGACTTGCCCAAGGTCACATGGTTGCTAAGCAGAATACTTGAGTCTCTTGACTCATTTGCCTCTGTGTCTGGTCTCTGACTCACCTTATGTTTCTGCCTCCCAGCATTGTTTGAGCATTTAATAGACAATTCTCCCATAGCTGGTTGATTCTAGGGCAGATAAGTAATAACCCAGCAGGTCCCACCAGGCTTTGCTGAGTTTAAGGTGTTGAAGCAGAAAGAGTTTGAAGGAGAGAGGCAACTGTTCTCCCTGCCACTTCAGGAGCCTGACACATTCCTGTGCTCACAGATGTCCCCATTAATGTCCTTTCCCCCAGAAGATTCAGGCAGGGGGTCTGGGTGAATCCATCATGGCCCTGAACATAATGTTGATGAATGGTCTCATTAACCTAGCAGCCTGTACCATGTCAACAACAGCCCCAGTCCCTTGTGGGAAGCCCAGCTCAGCAATCTCATTCTCCTCCCATTCTGTGATGTGTGCACTACATATACACATACACATACACACACACACACACACACACACACACACACACACACACACACACACACACACATGCTAAGGCCTCTAGCTCCCCAGCTACAATCCACCTTACACACCATACCCCACATAATTTTTGTTTTCTCCCACAAACATGGAACTAGCTAATATCAGTGTCACTCAAACAGACAGAGATAGTGAGTCTCCCAAGAATTGGATAATTTACCCAAGTTCCAAGGGACTTCAAAACAATTGTGGCTGGCCCCCAAAGCCCTGGTCCTATCTCCAACTGTACTTGCTTTCATAGACTTTTTAACAGTCAGCAAAGCCCTTTTCATACATTTTTTTCATTCCATCATTCGACCAACTCTATGGGGTAACCTTTATAAGAAACTTGACAGATGGGTTTTAAATGTGTATGTAAGAATAAAACTCAAACAACAGCAATTTTGGAAGAAAAAGATTGGAGAGCAGGGGAAAGAGCAGAGAGGCTAACTCAGCCAACCAGATATTAGGGTGTCCTGAAAACCATTGTTATCTACACAACGTGATGAAATGTCAAGTAGGGGCAGTGGGACAGACGATAGCATGAAATGGGAGGGGCTTTAGGGAGGGACAGGGGAGAAAGAGGAGAGATAGATAGGAAATAGAATCGCAAATATGAGGAGTCTATGATGGATTATTTTAAAATATATTGGGGCTATTTCTAATTTCTTACATGTTTATATAAAAATAAGATTCTATCTCTCCCTTACACTATACACAAAATTAATTTTCAAGCACAGTAAAGGTTAAGTTTTCAGTATTTAAAAAAAAAACTGTTCAGTTAAAAGAGAAAATCTGAAGAGCACTGGGACCTCAGTTTATAGTACAGAATGATTATGCAGAAGCTCAGAATCACAAACATGAGGAAGCTTAAGGAATTTGTTTCTATTTGAAAAGCAATGTTTTTTTTTTCTTTCAGGAAAGAGCATGACAAACAAGAACAGTAGAAGACCCACAGTGTCCATATTTAAGACTAGAATATGGACAATGAGAAGCTTCAACTTCTAGCACTTTGTGTACTGAAAAGTAATTACATGTACATTGAAACATCTATGCAGATTGAACATGAGGAAACATACCCCTCTGTATGTCACTGTTAGTTTGTAAAGACTCCGAGTCCTCCAGATTGACATTGCAGTTATAATTAAATAACCTGTAATGCCTATGATCCAGTACACTAAATCCTTTTTTGTTTTGGTTTGGTTTTTTGGTTTTTTTTTTTTTTCGTTTTTTTGTTTGTTAGTTTGTTAGTTTGTTTGTTTTTTGAGAGAGGGTTTCTCTGTGTTTCTGGCTGTCCTGGAACTCACTCTGTAGACCAGGCTGTCCTTGAACTCAGAAATCCACCTGCCTCTGCCTCCCAAGTGCTGGGATTGAAGGCATGTGCCACCACTGTCCAGCATCAAATGCTTTTACAAGTGAATTAGTCAGCTCCTTGTTACTATAACAAAACATGTGAGTGATTAATTTATAAAGAATAAGCGTCCGTAGGGGACATGGAACTGGACTTTCAAATGGTTCTATTGCTTTGGGCATTTGAAAAAGGAGCACAGGACAGAGAAAACCAATTGCTCCATGAAGCAAGAAGTAGGAAGGAAGAGGCAGATCTGATGATCTTTTTCAAGAGCACACATCTTTAAAAGTAATGACAACAACCTGTCATTCTGTGATATGAAAGTTAGTTGTGTGAATCTATTTGCTATAACTAATTGCATGAGATAATGAACTTAAAAAGAGGAAAGGTTCATTTTGGCCCACTACTTCAAGAGTTTCACTCCATAGTCATTTATCTCTATTGCTTTTGGATCTGTGGAGAATAAATGTGCTAGGGGAGATCTGTTCATCTTATGATAGCGGGAAAGCAAGAGGGATGGACAGTGGTCCCTACAAGGAACTGCGCCAATGACTTAACTCCATCCCAAAAGGCTGCTCTTATACCTTTAAAGCTCTCCCAGTAGTACCATCAACTAAGCACCAAGCTTTCAATGCCTGGATCTTTAGGAGACACTAAACATTCAAATCATACCAGAGAAAAAGATAATAAATAAGATGGTGAATTCAGAGTAGACAAAAAGGATGAAAATAATTAAATATCAGAGATTCAAGGATTTAAATAAGGAATTAAGATCCAAGGCAGAAAACAAGTATCAGAAGACTGTGAGACTCAGACCCAAGGCTTGGCGACCCATCCCTCAGGCTGGACAGACAAACAGTTCAGTGACTGTAGGACTTGACTCAGCACAGCTTTTGAAACAAACTAAAATAAACTAAAAGAGAGTAAAGAAGAGTCAGCAACCCCATTCAACTTTCTCTCTCATCGGTCCATGTCCATCTCTACCCTAAGCTAAGCTACACAGTAGTTGTCTTATAAGACTGGAACACTCCTGCTACTTTGGCTATTCTCCTAATCAAAAATTCCAGATTTTCACTAATCACAGGAAATTAATAGGTCCTACTCCCAGGAAGTGTGGCTGCTGTAAAATGCATTGGCCACAAACACAGGCACAGTGCTTGGCATGGAGAAAATATTTACTAAATAAGAGTGGAGTGATAACAATCTCAATTTCTCTTCTTGTGGTTATCACAGCTCAACTGATTGATGTCCCTGGAATTCTCCCTCAATGGCATTGTAGGAATCTTCAATCTGGACCCCAGGCTTTCCCTCCAGTTGTTCTGTATGTATTTAAGGACTTTTTAAAAGTTCATATGAGGATTAATGCAGTGAATGGCAGACCAAACTTTCTCCCTTTTGGTGTACTTCTTTCCATGGTCCTCTAGAAAATCCTGTGACATTGTGGGAATGTAGCTGAGTATCATAACTATAATGCAAGTGACATTATAAGGATGCCAGGTCTTTTGTGGGTATGGAACCGTCACTAGTGCATATGTGTGAGAGCTTGCTTTGATGCCTTGATTTCTGATACAGTAGGACCACACTAACTTCAATTTTGAGTATGTTTAACCACAAAGAGGTATTCTGGCCATCTGGAATTACAGCTGCCACACCCAGCTAATGAATTCCGATCACTCCATTTTCCAGGCTTACAATAAAGCATCTAGAGAGTTCATGAGGATTTATCTGTAGTCAATGCTGTTTAGTATGAGATTCAAATGTTGGTCTTCCAGACTCTTGCCATGCTGCTCCTGACCATGTTTCCTGTGAACAATGACAAGCAGGCATCCGAGAACACATCACAGCACCAGCAGGTGTTTGTGAGGCAGGCGTCACAGGTCCTCCAACTGTCCAATCTCATATCAACCAGTTGATGTCTTTGAAGGTTTCTGCCTTTAGTGTCCCCTATGTGCTCTGAAAATAAAAATCGATCAATAAGAGAGCTAAGCCTGACAAGGCTGGCAATACTTGACCTGTTCTCTGTCATTCTTAAAGAGGCAAAATGGCAGAGTAATGACAAGATTTCTAACAGATCAAACTGCCAAGAAACTCACACATGCATGAAAGGGGATATTAGCTCTGTGGTGAAAGGAGCTGGGATAGGGAGAGATGGCTTCCCACATCTAGCAACCAAAATCAGCAAGTGTGTGCACATCCTTATGACCCTCTGTTCCCTCTCTATACTGTCTTCATAAGAAGCCCATCAGGACATATGGCTCCAGGTAACTGAGTGTTGCCAGTCACTGCCTGGTCAAGAAGACCTTCTCTGTCCCCTAGGGTGAGCCTCAGTATTCTTGCCCATACAATGGCAATATCAACCACTAACAGGAAGACTATAAGCAGTCATTTAGCACAAACCCTAAGACATAACCGACCTTCAATAAAGAGAGGCAGAATCATAGAGTGACACAGAAGCTGAGAAGAGGTCACCTTATCATCACTGTGAGGCAAAGCAAGCAGATTGATCACTGAAATCCCAAAGGCTCAGGAGGATGAGCACAGCAATGGCCACAGCTTTGCCTGTTTCTAGAGGGAAAATGAGAAAGACCAGCCACCTCCATCGAAAGGTTAGTAAGGATTAGCACATAAAGATTGCGATCAGCTAGCCTCTCTCCCAACAGCAGCTCCCAAATCCTGAGCCAGTGTCAGTCACATCCACTTGGCACATCAACCATAATCCCCTGCCAGGCTGACCTTCATGTTGAAATTATCTTGACTCCTCTCTATATAAAAAGAGCTCAAAACTATGTCCATTTAGCAAAGTAATAGTATTAGGTCATTGCTTAAACGCTACAGTATTATAAATGTTTATCCTCTATACTCATATACTATACTATACTATACTATACTATAGATAGATATACATACACACACTATATAGATATATATGTATTTACACATACACACACACACACACATATAGCGTTGTCAATCACTTTCTGATCAAGGAGACATTATCCACTCCCCTACTCTGAGCCTCAGTACCCTTGTTCATGTAGTGGAAATATCAATCATTAACAAGAAGTCATTTAGCACAAACCGTAAGACATAATCAGCATATAAAGAGAAGAGGAGTCTTTTTGCAGTGGACAGAGCTTAATACATAGGCTCATGGAAAACTAGTCAAAGTACAGAGAATGACTCTGTGGAGTGCTCAGTCCTAGTTGGGATATTTCTTCCATACTTCCTCCCCACAAAGCTCAGAGGACATTATAGAAGAAGAGGCAGAGAGATCATAAGAGCCAGGGTCAGGGTGGGGAGGCTGATGCGAAACAGTGTCTTCTGGGCACAACACGGCTGCTGCACTCAGGACATCACAGAGCAGCTGTGGTTCCCGGAACAAGACCTGAACAAGATCAAGCCAGTCAGAGTTCCCATTACTGGGTGTCGTAGTTAGGGTTTTACTGCTATGAACAGACCCCATGACCAATGTAAGTTTTATAAAGGACAACATATGACTGGGGCTGGCTGGCCTCAGAGGTTCAGGCCATTATCATCAAGGCGGGAACATGGCAGCATCCAGGCAGGCATGGTGCAGGCAGAGCTGAGGGCTGCTAGCAGAATACTGACCGCCCCCCCCC